>VUQI01059516.1:0-10071 GCA_015106735.1 Paratilapia polleni
GAAAGTTTTAAGCCTAATCTTAAAAGTAGAGAGGGTGTCTGTCTCCCAAATCCAAACTGGGAGCTGGCTCCACAGGAGAGGGGCCTGAAAGCTGAAGGCTCTGCCTCCCATTCTACTTTTAAATACCCTAGGAGCCACAAGTAAGCCTGTAGTCTGAGAGCCAAGTGCTCTATTGGGATAGTATGGTACTATGAGGTCTTTAAGATATGATGGGGCCTGATTTTTTAAGACTTTGTAAGTGAGGAGAAGGATTTTAAATTCAGTTCTGGATTTAACAGGGAACCAATGAAGAGAAGCTAATATGGGAGAAATATGGTCTCTCTTTATATTCCCTGTGAGTATTCTCGCTGCAGCATTCTGGATTACCAAAGGCACAGAAAATAGGCATAATAATAAATAGACGTATTAACTGAAATTAACGATGGTGAGAAGAGGAAACTGGGGAAGGGGTCCGAATAGCAAGAGGAAAGAGCAAGCGTGAGAGAGTGAGCCTGGGATTGAGCTCGAGGGCCGTCATAGGCCAAGAGAGAGAGCCTGCGACCAGGCTGGAAGGCCGATGTAGGCTAGGAGAGAGAAGGAGCCTGTAAAAAGCTCAAAGGCCATCGGAGGCCACGGAGAGAGATAGGGCAAAGAGCCTACTGTAGAGATAGAAGCAGATAAGGCCAAAGAACAGGTACTTGTGGACAGAGTAAAGATGGAAAGGTTGTTGATGCCACCACCAGCTATATGTTGACTCGCCAGAATTTAAGATTTGAAGTATTTTTGAACCAGCAGGATGATGTCAGAGCTGGTTCAGCTAAATATGCCTTTGCATATGGAGAGGGTTATAGGCTGTCTACTATCAGGAACTTGGGGTGTAACCTTTGCTATACTATTAAGCAGCAGTTTTATAGAAGGATTGGAAAACAAATTCAGGAAACCTGGATTGTGACATCTTGCACCAAACTGCATTCCAGCAACTAAACTACGAATGTAAGGGGGCTTCAGATTTTACATCTTTACGATGGCACAAGCACAAACAGTAGAAATGAGGATGGGATGAAGTGTATCCTAACTGAGAGGCAGAAGGAGGCAAAAGTTCTCCAAGCAAAATCATAAGTATTTAAAGTAAAAGGCGTTAAACCCTTTCTTGTGTAATGTCTTGCAGAATGAAGTAAATTTAATAAAGAGGACTCAGCTGAGACAGAACTAGAGCTGAAAGAGAAGGAATGGCTGAAGGGGTTGGATTGGCGTCTGGGCACAGGATCTTGAAGCCCTGAAAGTTGAAATGAGACAAGGAATTGGGAATAACATTCGCGTGGCCAGGAATGTGACGAGCAGTGAGAATGAAATTGTGAGATACAGAAAACCGAGTGAGGCGTTTAATGAAAGCCATTGTATTGCAGTAGAAGAAGCGCGGCCTTTATTAATGATGCTGACTGCCAGTCAGATAATACAGAGATGTGTTTGCGCAGCCACTTCTGACCCCAAATGTAGCATGCAAAGACAATTGGTTACATTTCAGAAAGAGCAGAAGATTAAGGCAAGGCTGAAAACTAAGATGGCCAGCTACCTGCAAACCAGTTGCCCTGATAATACCCCCCAAAACCTATATATGGTGCTGCATCTGAGTAGAACTGGAGAGAGTCAAAAGAAAATACAATGTCATCATACAAAAAACATACACCATTCCAGTTATCCAGCAGGGAGGACCAGAACCTTAAATCTGAGTGACAGCCCTCATCTAACTGCACTGAATCCAGCAAATTTGGCACAGAGGAAGCCAGATTGAGGGGAATGACGCACATGGCGAAATTCAGGTGGCCGAGCACAGACGGTAGCTGGCGCTTAGAGATTAAAGTGACGGAGAGAACGACTGAACAATTTCGGGAATGCGCTGCAGTTTTCCAGTGGGAGTGGAACACTAAACCTAACACCTAAAAACTCCAGATCAGTCACAAGACCAAGAGTTTTCTCATCAGAAAGGGGGATACCTAAGAGATGGAACAGGATTTTAATTTGGAGAGAGTGCCAGGATCATCAAACAGAGGATCAACGGGAAGAAAATCAACCAAGTGGTGAAGGATAGCTGGGAGTTACACTTTATTCAACGAAATCCAACAGAGAGCTTCGGAAACTAGGTTGAAAATGGCTAGGTCGCTTTTACATCCGAATGTCAGTCTTACTGCAAAATAGAATTTGGAATCCCACATGAAGCAGAAAAGATGCCACTGCAACAGATGGATGGGGACAATTTTTAATGCGTCAGTGATGTTGGCTTTTGACAGATATGCACGGGGCCAGCTTACTTAATCAGCTGAATGGCATTATCAACTAAGGTGTAATGTAGCGAAAATGGTTTGATGGGCATCATGCTGTTGAATTCTAGGAACTGGACCTGAATGAGGAGCGGATAAATCAAATATTAACCTTTTCTTTTCGTGAGTATTTGCGAGCTGCGATGCCAACTGGGCTCGTACGGAATAACCAGAAAGCAGAAGCCGTGAAAGGACCTATAAGATAACCTCTCACAGTCTTTCTTCAGGAGCTGAGACACCAGAACTGGCTCTTTAATTGCCGACCATAGGTATTTACATACAAATCACTTATTTAAAGGACAAATAATGCAGACATGAAACCCTTGGGACAGACCAGTTAGATGATCCACGAACGCAGGATCAGGATGAAGAACCAGTTCATTTATCAAGGTGTGCACACTGACAGGTGAGGAAGAAGAAGAGTTTTTTTGGTTTTTTTTCTGTAAAGCGTCTTGCTGCAAGCACTACACAAATGGAGGAAGCTGTGGAGGGGTAAGTGCAAACATTTTTATTTAAAATTGCTGCAGATTATCTGTTTCATGAACATGAATACCTGCTGCCCGGTGCAATCACCCGAGTGGGTTGAAGGGGAAGCTGCTCGTCCGACAATTCGAGCTCGGTAGCGATGACTGGCTTGTTGATGCGAGTATAGAACTTGCATTATTCTTGAATTCTTGTGCGAAGATTGGAAGAAACGTTGGCAGCCCATAGAATTAAGGGCAGCCCAGAGAGGTAGCAATTTTGCAGAGGGCCAGAAAAACAGAGGCGAGGACGTGGAGACTGAAGCGGCAGTACTACAGTGGAATGCCGGCTGAACAGGAGATCCGTACGGGGAGCAAGCTGATTGCGCTCTCCAGAACTTGCAGATGGATGGCAAAGGCTGGAGAGATGCGAAGAGTCTGAAGCAAGCACTTGCAATTGCGCAGCACGAGACTGGGTGCTGGATTTTCACTGCTGGCAGCGAGAATTTGCAGAGAAGGGAAAAGGTTGTAGCCCTGACACGAAGTAATGCGAGATTTGCGACTCCTGCACTACACAGGAGAACTTGCTACACAGAACGGGGAACATAACGAAAAATGAGGAGACACTGCCTGAAATTGAAATGATTGAAAAGGCAACTAATAACATGCAAAATGACGAAGACACAGACACAATCGCACGAATGAGAGTCTGAAAGACAGAATGACAGAACAGCACTAAGATTTAAAGCACACGGGTTGGAGGCTGATTGGCTCGCTGAAGGCGGCCAAGAGAATGATTGGTCGAGAGCAATGATGTCAGTATTGAGTTTAACAGCGTGGGAAAGTGGAAGTGATGTATAGAACAGACTGGCAGCCGAACACCCAGGAAGCAGGCATTTGAGTGATTACAGATCTTCCTTACTGAACTTACGCATAAGCTTCATTTGTGCTTTGTTTAAACACCAATTTGAATTAATGATGACCTTAACTGATCTGATCTGTGAATGGCGTCATTTGGATGCCACAGTTATGGCATCCCGAAGAACCCAAAATGTCACTGCGACAGTCGAAGTGCGGCGATACATGCCTGAACTGAACATTGGCAAGATGGAGGACCCCCTTCTCTACTGGGAAAGGCAGAATTTGGTGTTTCCAAACCTCTACTGACTTGCTGTGGGGGGGGTTTTTGCACCCCAGCATCATCTGTACCCTGCAAACGGGTTTTTTCCAAAGCCAGAGATGTCAGTTCCAAAAAGAGGAATCGCTTAAAGCCCAACACTGCTGAACAAATACTGTTTTAAAATGAAAGTGAATAATGTGTCCCCCTGCATCAGCTGCACAAGCACATTCACTTTCCTCTTCCTTGTTAACACTGCCACAGTATGAAAACATAATTGTCCCCCTGTCATTATTATGACTTTTTCAAATATTGATGTAAAGGAGGAGGTTCACTTTGGTGTGTATACTACTACCACGGAACATCGATTAGAATGTATCAGCTAAGAAACTCTTATGCACACTATTTACAAACTAGCACAAGCAGGTTAATAAGAGGAGACATAAACACAAGAGAAACATGTATAGTTAAATGAAATGAATGGATTTATTTCTTGTCCCTGGCAGTCATTATTCCCATGCCCAAACTGTGGCAAAGCAGGTTTGAGAGTATCACATACAGTTAAAATGACTACGAACACAGCTGCCTATCTTACAGTCTTTGACCAGCAGGGGGGTTTGTGTGCGCATGAAGCCTTGATGAATGAACCCTTTTGCAAACCAACTGGCTGGAAGGCTTCAGTGCTTCATGAAGCTTCATCTCACCATTGCTATTCGGTAATGCTGATAATTGAAATTAACTTACATTAGTAAATGGTGTTGAATGTTTGGGCCCACTGTGTAGTTATTTTTATAGTATGAAAATGATGATGATATTAATGCTTAAGAAAATGACCAGAAGTATGTATTCCACTTAGCCTAGCTAAGACTTAAAGCAAACCAGGGAAGGAATGGTCCACAGCAGCATTGACCTCACATTCACAACTAAAACAACAGCTCTAATTTGCGGGCTAGATGTAATAGAAGAATATAAGTTGCCAGTTAGTGTATTGTTGGCCGTGTGCACACTTAGTCCTCTAGAGGGCACGGTTACCTCCGTGACATTTCCCCCTCCGTCCCGCGTCCTAGAAAGGTAGTCAGCTGTGCAGTTGTCTTTTCCCCTCCTGTAGAGTATGTCAAAATCAAAAGGCTGCATGGCCAGGAGTTATCCTGGAGTTGGTGTCCCTCATGCCCCTCATGTCCCTCATGTTCTTCAGCCATGACAGTGTTCTGTTTCCAAGATGAACCTCATTCCCAGAAGGTAATAGCCCACTTTATAGCAAGGCATTCCCTTTCCACACTAGAATATCTGACTTAATGTTTATTGAGCTTGCTACTGATGTACAGGAGAGGTTAGAGTTCCCCTGGTTTCCCCTGCAATAGGGCAGCACCAGTGCCCATATCTGAGGCATTAGTGTGGACAGTGAATATCTGCTGGAAGTCAGGGTTTTTCAGTATGGGTTCCTTGCACAGTGCCGTCTTCAGGGCCTGAAAGGACTCCTCGCACTCCCTTGTCCACTGAACCTTGTTGATTTGGTCAGTAAGTGTGGCTGAGAGTGTAAAAATTCCAGGAATGAACCTCCTGTACCAACCCACCAGGCCCAGGAATGACTTGATTTGGGACTTTGTTCTTGGTCTCTCAGCAGACATGATGGCATCAACTTTCCCCACCTGAGACTGGATCACTACTTTCCCAAGGACAAACCCCAGATACTGGGACTCCTGCTTGGCCAGGGCACACTTGTCAGGGTGAATGGTGAGGACCGCATCCTTAATCCGCTGCAGCACCTCTTTCAGGTGGGTCAGATGATCTTTCCAGCTGGCACTGTAGACCACAGAGTCATCAAGATAAGCTGCAGCATAGGATTCTGTGCCAACCAGCAGTTTATCCATCATCTGCTGGAATGTTGCTGGGGCCCCATGAAGGCCAAAGGGAAGAACAGTGAACTGGAAATGTTCAAAAGGGGCTGTTATTTCTTTGCTGAAAGCTGTTATTTCTTTGCTTTCCTCAGTCAGTAGAACCTGCCAATACCCCTTGCACAAGTCCAGTGTGCTAATGTAGCTGGCGCTGCCAAGCCTCTCAACAAGGTCATCCACCCTGGGCATGGGATACAAGGCCAGCCTGCTGACCCCATTGACCTTTCTGAAGTCTAAACAGAACCTCAGCGTGCCATTTTTCTTGGGGACCAGGATGATAGGGCTACTCCACTCAATGGAGGAAGGCTTAGTCACCCCCATTTCTCTCATCATTGTCCATTTCTTTCTTTAATACAGGCAACAGGTGCTCAGGGACCCTATACATAGGCTGATGCAGAAGGGTGGGATCTTTTAAAGATATACGATGGTATACCACCTCTGTTTTCCCAGGCGTTTGCAGAAAAAAGTCAAGGGGCAAGATCTCAAGAAACTCTTTCCTCTGCTTAGCTGCCAGGTGAGCCAAGTCCAACTGTGTCTGTTCTTCTCCCACAGGTAAAAACTGCTCTACTGCCTCCTCATCCTCCCCCACAGCACAAACAAAAAGGGAATAGTGTGCAGGCAGTTCTGGAGCAGAACGGGGATGGCATTTCTTCAACATACTGATATTGTTACGGGTTGTTAGGCCCATTAGCAAACAATAGGAGGACTCAAGTGCAGACACCAAGGCAAACAGGAAGGAAAGTTAACAATGTTTATTGAATGATCATGGCAGAGTGACTGAGAGGGATCCAGGGAGCCCGGGGGAACTGCTCCGGTTGCAGAGGGGGGAAAATCTCACTGAGAGAGAGGAAACAGGTATTAGTCCAGAAGGCTCACCAGAGGTTCACAACTGAGACTGTATCTATGGAGATGATGATGATCTGGTATGTTACCTCCCCCACCTTCCTCTTCACCTGGTAAGGGCCATGCCACTTCGCCAGCAGTTTGTTCTGAAAAGTAGGCAAAAGTAACAAGATTTGCCCACCAGGGTCCAAGCTCCACTTTCTCACAGAACGGTCATACCATTCTTTTTGCTTGGCTTGTGACTTCAACAGGTTCTCGTGAGCCATGGTGGTGGTTTGCATCAGCTGATTGAGCATCTTCATCACAAAGGAGATATTGATGCTTTCAGGTGTGTCAGAGTCTTCCCACGTCTCCTGAAGAATATCCAGAGGACCTCTGACCTGATGACCATATATCAGCTCAAATGGCGAAAATCCTGTTGAGCTCTGGGGCACTTCATGATAAGCATGGCTGCACAGAAATGGCAGCCACTTATCCCAGTCCTTTCCTGTATCTGAGACAACTTCCTTAACATGGAAATCAAAGTTTGATTAAAACGCTCCACATGGCCATCAGTCTGAGGGTGGTATGGGGTGGTTCTCACTTTTTTAATTCCTAAGAGCTGATAAACCTGTGTGAGTGTCCAGATTATGAAGTTGGTTCCCTGATCTGTCAGAACCTCTCTGGGGATTCCTACCTGACTGAAAAACTTTAGCATAGCTATAGCTACTTGCTTAGCTGGGACCTCTCTTAATGAGTAGGCTTCAGGATACCTAGTTGCATAGTCACAAATAACCAAAATGAACTTGTTTCCTGACTGACTGCGTTCAATTGGTCCAACTATATCAACACCAATACGTTCAAAAGGTGTAGAAATAACAGGGAGAGGAATGAAAGGGACAGGTCCTGTATACTTTCCAGATGTAAGTTGACATTCTGGACATGCTTTATAGTATTCTTCGGAACACACAATTCTTTGTATATATATACAAAGAATTGGCCTGTACAAGAGATTGGGCGAAACCTGTATTAACAGAGAAGAGAGCAATGTGCCATTTACCAGTATGTTTGCTAAAGGTGATATAGACAATGCATCTTGAGAAGCACACAGTTCAGGTCTCAGCACATAACACTGATTTTTACTTCTGGGTTTTTTAATTGGGCAAAAGGGATGGGTATGGCTTGCCTCACCATAGCTGTGACACACAATCTCAGCTTTATTGCCTGACTGAGCCCTACGGTTGAGTGAGTTTATGTCCAGTATTTTTTTTTGGAGCTAGCCTGACCAGATGCATGATTGGCTGAACCACCACCTTTACCAAACCCTTCAGACTTACCTCCTTGTGGTCTGAGCTGCCCAGCATAAGGATAGACCCCTGGTCCCTTATGAGCAGTTACATAGGCATCAACCAGTTCAGCAGCTTTCCCAGTAACCTCTGGGTTGTGCTTTTTTACTGAAGGCTTAACTTCTGGGAACAGAATTTTGAGGTACTACTTGAGGACCAGCTACTCCATAATGTCTTCTTTGGTGCAGGTGTCATAAGCCACCCATTTGCAAAACAATTCCTTGAGGCGTGTATACAGTTCTTGAGGGGATTCTTCAGCAGTCTCATAAGAATGGAATGTCTGGCAGTAAGTGTCCTTGCTAATCTCATATTTTTTTCAATATAGCAGTTATTTGTATCTGCTGGGTCCACTGCCACAAAGGCACTTCTGACCTTTCCTGTCAACAGTGAAATTAGTCAGACAGCCCACTGTTGCCGTGGCCAGTTGTAGACCTCAGCCAGTCTTTCAAAGGTGGTAAGGTAATGTTCGATGTCATCTGACTCTTCTAACTTTTGCAATTTGGGGTCTCCAGCTGGAACTCCAATTGATGGTAGTGGCAGTTGACCAGCCCTGGTGGGTTTCAGGTCAAGTTGGAGCTTTGTCACCTGATGGGACAGGACACTGAGTTTCTGCTCCTGCTTATTTGCCTCCTTTTCCTGCCTTTTGTCTCTTTCCATTTGAATTTGCATGAAACTTTCAAATATCTTTGCCAAAGAGGCCAGACTAGCCTCCGTGGACATACTGGAACTAACTCCAAACTGGAAGTCAGCTTCCCCAGAGCCTGCAGTGGCCCCTTCTTCCACAGCATTATTTATTTGCTGTTGTTGTTCCTGCAGTTTTTTAGGAGGCATCCTTGTTTTTTCTTCTGACACCTGACTAAGAGGGCTACAGGTGCGGTGGAGGAAACACATTCGGAGGCAGGAACTCTCTTCACCTGTTGTGCAATTTATTTACAAATGCTGAAAGATAACAAGGCAGCTCAGGTTGGTGGTATGGACAAACAAAAAAAAAAAAAAAAAGAAAAGGAAAGGAAAAAGAAACTACATAAAAACAAATTTAAAACTGTTCAAAAGATCCTAAGGAAACTCAGAAATCAACTAAACAAAACCAAAGGTAGTGATGTTATGGTTGAAGCAGACAGCTTGACACAGTATTGATCTTTCAAAGCAGAAGTGTTGCGGCAAGATGTTTCGATGCCTCGCTTCACCACATGAAAAATCACGTGACTCCCCAAATGAAGCTTCATTAAGTCACACGCGTATCTGAGACATGCCGCGCTGGTTTTGAATTCAGGGCGTGGTTATCAGACTCTCACAATGCTCATAAACAGGCACAATCCCTCTAAACTTTGTGGGTTTTTTGAGAGGAGGAGCAATAACGCATGCAAATTTCATTGATTGACAACCAGGAAGACTGAGGTTTAGGTAGGATTAGCATAAGATTGGATACTGGCATAAAGTTTTACACTAACATTGGCACATAGACAACATACATATTGATTTACATACTTACATACACATACATACTTACACATATTAAGTACACACACAGAGAAAGATTAACAGGTTAGTTAGCAGATAAGTGTAAAGTGAATGTGAGAACATTAGAAAGGTCAAAAAAGGTCAAGTGACTGATCTGTGCTCATCACTATCCTCTTGCAATAGGACCAACTGGATGGCAAAAACAGTGCTAGTAGTACATTAAAAGTAACTGGAATAAAAAAAATAACTACTGACCATGCCAAAAGAAATGAAAAGAAAGGTTTTGTGTGAGGAAAAGAAGGGTTCAATTCTGGCTTTACTGGCAGAGCGATACAGTGAGCGTCGGATTGCTTCCATCCTTAAAATTTCTAAGACGGTGGTTCATAAGAACAAGGTCAAGCAGCAGACATTGGGAACAACAAAGCTATAGTCTGGCAGAGGCCGAAAATGACTCTCCACTGACCAGGATGACCGTCACCTCATTCGAATGTCACTCAGGAACTGTAGGATGACATCAAGTGACCTACAAAAAGAATGGCAAATGGCAGGGGTGAAGTGCACAGCGAGAACGGTTCGAAACAGGCTCCTAGAGGCAGGGCTCAAGTCGTGTAAAGCTAGAAAAAAGCCCTGGTTAGACGGAGACCTGGAGAGTCCTACAAGCCACGATGTCTC
>VUQI01059518.1:0-12553 GCA_015106735.1 Paratilapia polleni
AGGGGCAGCCATCTGCCGCGACCAGTTGGGGGTGAGGAGAAACAGAAGAGAGCAGAGGGAGACAGGACAAAAAAGGCACACCTATGGGAGAGAGACAGGGTTAATAATAGCTAATGATTAAATGCAAATGGTGTATAAACACATGGAGAGTGAAAGGAAGTGAAAGGAAGAGGAAGTGCTCAGTGCATCATGGGAAGCCCCCAGCAGCCTAGGCCTATTGCAGCTTAACTAAGGGATGGTTCAGGGTCACCTGATCCAGCCCTAACTATAAACTCTATCAAAAAGGAAAGTTTTAAGCCTAATCTTAAAAGTAGAGAGGGTGTCTGTCTCCCGAATCCAAACTGGGAGCTGGTTCCATAGGAGAGGGGCCTGAAAGCTGAAGGCTCTTCCTCCCATTCGTGATAGAACAGAAATTTTAAGTAGCCTGGTTGAGAAAAACAAGCTTCAATCTATTGAACAATACTGTACCATTAAGCAATCAAAGGCAGTTTTAATTAATACACACAGAACCTGCCCATGTTATATGACCCATATTTCAAAAAGGATAAAAAAAAAGAACATGAAGTGAAAGTGTCTTTGTAGGACGATTTCTCTGGAACATAACCAAAGTCCTTCCAGAAGCATGTCTTGCCACTGGGCAGCCATCTTGGTAAGGTCCATTTTGAAGCAATAGCTAAATTAACTTTAATTTCTTAATTTCAGTGGTCACCAGGACAAAAACTGCATGTTTATCAGTGCTATCTGATGAATAAATAAATAAAATGCTTAAAGTGTTTGCTGACTTTGCCCCAAATAAGATTTTAAAAAGCTTTTTGTCCTCTGGACATTACACTTCTACCATAATTTTTGCTGTGGAATTCTCCCATTGATTTCAATTTAAAATTCTTTGAGTGTCATGTCTTTCTCTTATAATGTTATACTGCTTTTCTGTGATGATGGTGATACTCACATTACAGTCTGTAGAACGCTTTAACTCCAGTGCAAATGAACTTCTCAAGCCCACACCAGCTCACACTGACAGCAACATGTACAAAGAGGAACGAGGGACATTTGCAACTTACATAGTCCTGGTAGCAAAGTAACGTTACTATAACGTTACTTTAAAACTTTCCTTTTTGATAAAGCTTATAGTTAGGGCTGGATCAGGTGACCCTGAACCAACCCTTAGTTACACTGCAGTAGGCCTAGGCTGCTGGGGACTTCCCATGATGCACTGCGCATTTCTTCTTTACTCACCTCTTTTCACTCTCCATGTGTTCATACACCACTATTGCATTTAATCATTAGCTATTATTAAACTCTGTCTCTCTCCCATAGTGTGTCTTTTGTCCAGTCTCCCTCTGCTCTCTTCTGTTTCTCCTCACCCCCAACCGCTCGCGGCAGATGGCTGCCCCTCCCTGAGCCTGGTTCTGCCGGAGGTTTCTTCCTGTTAAATGGGAGTTTTTCATTCCCACTATCACCAAGTGCTTGCTCATAGGGGGTCGTCTTATTGTTGGGGTTTTCTCTCTAATATTGTAGGGTCTTTACCCCACAATATAAAGCACCTTGAGGCGACTGTTGTTGTGATTTGGCGCTATATAAATAAAACTGAATTGAATTGAATTATAAGGAACTAAAATTTTGCTTTATTTCAACATGACTGACTTATTTCATAAAATAGTGCACAGATGCATACTATAATTCTTTAGTGTTTATTTTAGTACTTGACAAGTTGAACAACTTAAAGTCTCCATTACATTCTTTTAATTCTATAAACATTTGGTCATGTTAATTTCTCAGAGGTAAAATTCTCCCAAACTGGGTCAGTGTGACCTCAATCAAATATTACTTGATATTTAGATATCTCCACACAGTTACAACCTCTATGGAGAGAGATCTCATCTTTTGTTGGCACCCAGTCCTGTAGTAGCTCTAAAATGTCTGGAAAGAGAAAACCAGGTGAAGCTGAGCCACAAAATCATTGCTATCAGTGTGTGTCCCCAGCAGCTAACAGTACACCTAATGACCTGCTATTATGCATTACCTGGTGTTTAGCTACTTTTGTTCAGGTTAAAGGTCACAGGGATTCTCATGTATACGTATGTTTTATGGTGTTTCTCTAAGCTTTGTTCTATTTCTTCAGCTGCTCTAGTTTGTCCTTTCATTAATAACTTCTCAAAATTATGTGTCTTTCAAGATCTAATTATTTATTGTCCAATGTTGGACAGAGTAAGACTGATTCAGAAAAACTAAAGGATAAACTGTAAGATTCAAAGCAGTCTTCATGCTGAAAAGCCATAATTGACAGATTTAAAAGCATCTAAAGTGAGGGTCATCTACATTCATCTCCACATTTTTGTTTCATCTACTACTGCAGTACCCGCTAGGGGAGTGTGCCCATTCTTTTTATAATTAATTTCGCTGCAGTGTTTCTCTCATCCAAAAGATGTCAAACTCAAAACAGCACATCTTCGGTTCCCCAGCAATGCACCCATGATTTGTGCTTGTTCAAAACATGGCTGTGCTGTTTGCAGCTTCCAGCTTTCTCCAGATCTGGTCATCCAAACAGCATGAGGGAGTGATTGAAGTCGTTTCTCCAGGTTTCACAAAAACACATAAAAGGATGTCAACCTCCTAACACCACAATTCATCGCAGCAAAGTTTGAAGCAGATCACATGAAGAGTTGTCAAGAAAAGCAATTCCTTGATTTAGCAGAGAGAGTAGTCAGTGGAAAAGATAGATGGAGATGAAAGAAATTTGAATTACAGGGATAGACAGAAAAGAAATATATCTGGAAAGAATCAATCTAGATTGAGTGTTATTCTAGAAAACTAATTTTGTTGACAAATGCCGCAAGGAGACCAAAACCAATTTGTCGATTTGTCTTCTGACTAAAGTGTGACAATCTCCTATTTCTCCTGAAAACATTACCCTGTCTGAAGCCATAAAATCAATTTATTTCATCCAACATCTTTCTTTGCAAATTATTTGCAGATATATATTTTCTTAAGCTGTTGGGCACTGTAGCCTTTGACAAACATTCCACAAACAGGACTACATAGTAAGTGTGTTAGGGACTATTTCAAGATAAGGATATATGTGCAATGGGATAGAGTATCTGGCAATTACTCAAAATAATCTGCACTTCTACTGAATATATTTATGTGCTTTTAACAGGAAGGTAGTGAAAAGGCTTTGACTCCACAGGGAATGCCGTTGTATAATTATTGGTTTTGGTCTTTACAGGGAATTTGCTGATAATAGAATAAAATCATAATATTTCTTTAAACAATTCCTGTGTTGTCATGTGTTTTTCATACTGTTCATGGCAATCATATTAATATTTGGAAACCAGCAAAGTTCCAACCCGAAATCTGGAATCCAGAAGACACCCAAATTCTGATGGAGACCATCACTGCTTGTCATGTTAAATGTGCACACAATGTTCTTTTTAGGTCTGATTCCCAGATGACCTTAATTTTGTTCTGTTTTGCCAATGGTTTAAAATAAAAATGCACTGTCATTGATCATAAATCTCCCAAACCTTCCCAGATTTTCACTTAATCATTCTGTGATATGTCCTTTAACAGCTGCCAGAAATCCAGAATTCATACTTGTGACATTAAACATTTTAAAAGACTGGCACAGATAGCTCCCTTTGATAACCTCCACTTAGTCCTTCACATTTAATCTTGTGAGCCTTACTTCATCCCATCTGCCCTCAGCCTTGTCCTTTTGTTTCACAGGTCAGAACGTGCACAGCTGCCTCTGCACCTCAGCTTTCATTGTCTTCCACTGACATCACTGAATTACTCACAGCAACACATCTTTCATCATCATTTCAGTAATGATTATCATTATCATACTGCCATAAAGTTCTCTGCAACTGCATCATATTTGGCTGACTTCCTTCCCAGTCTTGAGAAAAGGGATAACAGGAGGAAAATCAAGGTCTGGGAGGTGCTGAGGTATATGGGGTGGAGGAGGAAGGAGAGGTACTGGGGTTGGGGGTGCATATTTTGGAGGCCAGTGGAAAAATGCTGTAGGTTACTGCTGCTAAGTGCTGTATCTCAGGAGCAGCATATGTCACTGTGGTCACATAGCATAGTACTTGGCCTTCCCTTATCCTTATCATGTAAATACTAATCAACTTTATTATCATCTGATCATCTGCTTGCAGCAGACATACCAACATTTTTTTTTATACAGGGTTTTATCACCAGCTGCTGTTTTGATTCTTTTTCCACCACCTCACTTGCCCTTTTGAGTGTTGAAGCTGTTAGAAGAAATTACACACCACATCTTCTACATTATCTCATGTTACAAGCTCTTTGTACAAGCAGGTAATGAGTGTGTTGTTTCACCAGCGGGCTGCACTGACTCCTCTGTGAGACAGGAATGGTCGCCCCAGAGCAGAACTCTTATCAAGCATCAGCAACAACAGCCTGGAATGTGTTGAAGCTGTTACGAACCTACATTGTTTTCATAGCTCTGCTATGTTGGCAAGAGGGTGGGACTGCTGGATTTCTGTGAGCTAAATCATTATTGTTTTTTTTGCTTGTGCACATGCTATATGAATATACACTCACTGGACACTTTATTAGGTACACCTTGCTAACACCGGACCCACTGGACCCCCTTTTTGCCTTCAGAACTGTCTTAATTCTTGGTGGCATAGATTCAACAAGGTGCTGGAAATAGTCCTCAGAGATTTTGGTACATATTGATATGATAGCATCACACAGTTGCTGCAGATTTGTCAGTTGCACATCTATGACGTGAATCTCCTGTTCCACCACATCCCAAAGATGCTCTAAATGATTGCGATCTGGTGACTGTGGAGGTCATTTGAGTACAGTGAACTCATTGTCATGTTCAAGAAACCAGTTTGAGATGATTTGAGCTTCGTGACATGACACATTATCCTGCTGGAAGCAGCCATCAGACGATGGGTACACTGTGGTCACAAAAGGATGAACATGGTCAGCAAAAATACTCAGTTAGGCTGTGGTGTTTAAGTGATGCTCAGTTGGTACTAAGGGGCCCAAAGTGTGCCAAGAAAATATCCCCCACACTGATACACTGCTGATACAAGGCAGGATGGAGCCATGCTTTCATGTTGTTTACACCAAATTCGGACCCTTCCATCTGAATGTCACCGCAGAAATTGAGACTCTTCAGACCAGGCAACGTTTTTCCAATCTTCTATTTTCCAATTTTGGTGAGCCTGTGTGAATTGTAGCCTCACCTTCCTGACAAGAGTGAGACCCGGTGTGGTCTTCTGCTGCTGTAGACCATCTGCTTCAAGGTTCAAAGTGTTGTGCATTCAGAGATGTTCGTCTGCCAACCTTGGTTGTAACGAGTGGTCATTTGAGTTACTGTTGCCTTCCTATCAGCTTGAAGCAGTCTAACTATTCTCCTCTGACCTCTGGTATCAACAGGGCATTTTTCACCCAGAGAACTGCCGCTCACTGGATATTTTCTCTTTTTTCTCTTAGAGATGGTTGTGTAGGAAAATCCCAGTAGATCAGCTTTTTCTGAAATAATCAGACCAGCCTGTCTGGCACCAACAACCATGTCACATTCAAAGGCACTTTCTTCCACTTATTGATGCTCTGTTTGAACTTCAGCAGGTCACCTTGACCATGTCTACATGCCTAAATGTATTAAGTTAAGTTAAGTTAAGATATTTGTGTTAACACGTAGTTGAGCAGGTGTACCTAATAATGTGGCTGGTGAGTGTAGAAGATTGCTTGTATATGAACAAACAATATACTTTGAATAAACAGTATCAAAATTTCTGCAGTCTTGCAGGCTGTAGCTTTAAAAAATGAAACTGCAGATAGTAAAGTTAGTCTACACTCACTTTTAACCAGTCTTTGTCAGACTTGATGAGTGCACAATGATAAGGATAACTTAACAGCACATAACAAACTAAAAAGCTGAAGTTTCAACATCTTTGAACTATGTCTTTAAATTTAATGTCAATGAACCAAGAAAGATTTTCACATTTTTGTCAATAGCTTTCTGATTTTTTTTTTGGTAAAATCTTCCATACCAACTCTGTTTTCTTTTCTGGGTTTCCTCCCATTAGATACACAGCCTCCAGTTTTTAAAGAAAATAATGTAATGCGGCACTCGTGCTTTCCAACCATTTTCCACCAATTTTCAACCAGACCACTGACAGTTACACAGCTTTTGTTTGCACAGACTTTCTCATTTTTTAAAGACCGCGTTCAAATGCAGATCATGTTTTTATCATTGGAGCAATTCTGGCACATTGTCAAAATATATCTACACTAATTAAATAACAGTAAATATAAATTTAATAGAGATAATGAAGTCAGCTAGACAATTTCATATGCCGTTCCCACAGCACTGATACTGATCTATTTGAGATACACACAGATAGAAACACAGCCAGAACATCACTATTAAGAGACAGTAAATTATGTTGCATGGTTAACATGCGGTTTGGTAGGCGCTACAAATGTTATCTGTGAAGCTCTGTAAATCTGTATAGTGAGTGAATTTTGGCATTGATATTTCTTTCAATGGTGAAATTGAACTGTACGACATGTCATATAAAAGCTCAACTGCATACATGAATAACATATGTTACATTTCAGTCTGAATGCCATCACCGCAGTATATGAGCCCACAGCTGTGTCTTGCACAGCTGGCTGCTTCCTTGGACTTACCTGCAATCTCTGCTGAGGTCTTGTGTCAACAAGACTGGGGATTTTTTTTAAACACTGTAAAACCTCACACCTCTCAGAGAAAACCCTGCACTTGGAAATGACTCCGGCTCTTTGAGGTTTTTCCTTGTGTTTTATGTTGTTCACCTACATTTGCTTTTTTTTGTCTTTTTTCCCCCCAGTAATGTCTTTGATTGCTATCATTCAAATATATGTTGCTGTATTAAACCTGCAATAAGTGATCTATTGGCCACTTGTGGGCAGCAGAAACAAGCTAAGAGCTCAACATTTTTTTTTTCGCAGTTTTTTTTTTCTTGCACAGTTTTAGAGATATAGGCTGTAGAGATGCCTGCCTTCTCTTGAATATAATGAACCGACATGGTTCTTGTTTTGTGGAGCTCTCTTAGCTTTTTTTGTTTTTCTTTCAGATTCAGCATCATGTTCTCTTTCCAGAAATCATGAGCTGGTTATGAAACAAATATCCACAAACCTTGATATCAGTAGTTTAATGTAGAAACTATTATCTCTCAGTCGAACAACACCTGGCAACCAAAGGATGCGAGCAACTAGCTAACATTACTGCCCAGCAGATGATGATAAGTGGACCTATTATGCTCATTTTCAGCTCCATATTTTTAATCCTTGGACTCTACTATAGTAGGTTTTACTTAACTATACCACACCTTGGTGCAGGCCCTCAGATCATCTACTGCACAAAGCAAGCTGTTCTAGTTCCTCTCCCTTTAAGGCCACCCTCTAGATGGATAACTTCGCACTACAAGCCAACATTGTTATTTGATTTTGAGGTGAACTGACCCTTTAAGCACATATGGCAAACTTGTCAGCAACCAGTTGCTTATTTACACATCAGGCAGCAACATTAGCATTCAGATGGTCACATAGTGAATGCCATTTCATTATTTAATCTCTTCAAGCCCTGTGTTTTTTTAATCTCTGCCAGCTCCACTATGGTAGCTGCTGACTGTGAATGTCTACTGTGTGCGAGATTATGATAAAAATATCAACTAAAGTCACATAAATCTCTCTTCCTTTTACTGTTCTTTGAATGCACTAATTTTAGCTTCTTATTACATGTCCCCTTTCCTATCTCCATGCCTCCTCTTTCCTAGGCTCCTGACCCCTGCTGGGTATGAAACTTGACTGATCCAAGTGAGGAATTTGCCCTATATCACAAGAGTTGGGGCCCGCTGGAGCTGTAAATCACATGACCAGTTTGTGGGTATAATGAAGATGGAGAGCGCGCTGACAGTAGGAGTCACATTCCTCAGGCTAGTCCTCTGATTATGGTGATCTCACTCACACATCTCCACATGCTTATATTATTATGCTATGTTTTTTCCCAACTCTAATACTAACAAGTTTAATCCTAATTTAAACAGAATCCTATTTAAGATATATGTTGAAATCACAAACCATTCCCAAGCTTACTAATGACCTTTCCCCTTCCCCACATACAAAAAGACATACCAACATACTTCAGGGTGCTGTGTGTGTTCTCAGCATGACCTTGTGTGGACCCAGAAGGTAGGGGAGGAGGCTGACACTCTTTCTCACACTTTGTTGTTTCTTGATCTGTTGGTAAATGTGAAGCCAAAACATGACCCTGCTTTTGACAAGTGTGTACTGATATTCGCTGTCTGTTAATTAGCTCTTTGTTTCTGCGCTGTGCCTACATATGGAGTTTTATTTGGTGACGCAAAACAGAGTAAAGTTTGCTAATCAAGTCAAACACTGCACTGCTGAGGCTTTCAAAAAAATCTGCAGAACAATCAAACCACCAGCTTTCAAGTAGTACCAGATGCTGGCGACCATGTTACAGTATAGAAAGCCTTACTCTCATTTCCTCAGCAAGACCACACACCTCCGCTGTCATGTCTCAGCTTCTTTTACTTCTGATTAGCATTACAGGAAGCCTCGGGAAATTGATGGCCAGGTTTGCTCTTTATTCGGCATATATATTGAAAGTGTTTCTCACAGCTTTGGAAAAGTAAGAATTCAAAGAACCACAAAAATGATGAACTGGCAGCTGAGCGGCACAAGCTCTTTCAAGAGTTCACCGAGTCTATTACCGACTCAACCAGACACACAAAGCACCAAATATTGACTCTTTCAGACCCTGTCTTTCTTTAGTGATGGGCTGGCAGAGCAAACAGCTGGACTGCCACAGCAGTGTCTTTCATCCTAACAACCCCTCATGTCCCACACCAAGGCCTCTGTCTGCTTGTACACCTACAGCACTGCTTTCTCCATGTGGGGGGCCCTCATCACTTCAAAGTGCCCTGTGTCAGAGCTCCGGTGGGGTGACAGGCAGCTACAGCACAGCTGAGCAGGATCACGCTTGTCAATGCAAAGGAAACACATGCTGGAGAGTGGGTGTGGACTACTTCTGGTTTGGACCAAGGGAGTTACTGAAAAACACTGCATTTTCATACACACCAAAATAAAGATAACTGTAAATAACCCAGTAAAGGCAGGACATGCATGTGTATATGCAGGTTTTGCTAGCTTTAAAGGCTGAAAAGAGAAACCAGGTTTGGCAGTTATCCAAATGCATCATTTTTAAAGTCTGGCAAACAGAGGCGTATCTAGAAGGGGGGCATGGGGTGGCACCAAATCTGCAATACGAAGCAGGGCTGCACATGAGCTTGAAAATCATGTTTTATACACCAGTTTTCTTCACTGATTAAATATTTCTGACTAAATACTCTGATTTCCTGCCTCCAGATTATATATCTATATGCACTCATATCTACAAAAACACTTACACATACAGGTCTGTATATATTTACATTTATAGCCATTTTTTATACATTTTTTATACATTTTTTATATCAAAGGCAATGCATTCTAGTGAAAGTGTATTTTAATGTAACTATCTCACAAAATATCAAACTTCTCTTAAAGTGGGGATATCTAACTCATTTTATATCGTAAGCCACATACAGCCCAATATAAGTGGGCTACACCAGTGAAACTACTGCTTAAAAACTTCCACATTGTTCCCCCTTCTTTCAGTGTAAACACGTTTAACTACAAATTTAATCCCTGAGATGTCTTAAGAAAATTAAGTGCAGTTTCAACAATACGTCTCAGTCTTTCCACATTACAAAGAAATGCCACGGTAGTAAATCAAAGAAACCCATCTGCACGGCTGTTTGTGCTTACACTTTAAGAAATAAATGTACAAAACAGAAAGTATTGAAAAAAAGCACTGTACTCTGTCCTGTAATTATAAAACATTATTTTTGGTGTTAATTCACAGAAAATGTCCTATTTTTTTAACTGTAGGACCACTTTAAAAAAACAGAAATTTGTACTGTAAACAGTGAAAAAACAGGAAATTTTCTGTTATTTAATGTCATTTTTAACAGCAAGCAAACCCTTCAATTTCTGTCATTTAATTGTTTATCTTTTACTTGATTACTTTGACATAGCATGAATGGCCATTGGGGGATGTATACATCAGTAAGAAGCCTGTAAAAGTGAAGAAAGTTAAAAGTACAAAATTTCTCCTTCCTTGCAATTTTCACATATTCCAAAGCTGTCCAGTGACCAGGACAGCACCCTTTAGTGGGCCGGTTCTGGCCCCCAGGCCTTATATTTGACACCTCTGCTTTAAAACATAGCTGTTAATCACAATCATTAGGAAAACAGCCAAACAACAGATCTCTTTTTTAGGAAAGGCACTTAATAACATGACTAGTAATACTTAAAAGGAGTATAAAAGTAAAACTGACAAGGAACTTGAGTAAATATGTGCTAATCCCTGAATGAACGTTTAGACATTAGAAAGAGAATTTGGATAAATAACTTCCAAAACATTGTGTATATGAGCCAGGCATCAAGAGGGCAAGAGAGAGATGACAGAAATGGGAAGTACTCTCAGGATGTAGTAAACACAGCTGGTCACCTGATGCTTTCAGCCCAAGCTAACCTTTAGAGATACAATAGTGTCCATGTGGCCTTGTATTGAGTTTTGTGTATGTGAATGCAAACACAGTGTATGTAATAGGACCATTTGTCTAAATTAGCAGTTCAGAGTGTGAAAATTGACTCATCATCTCTTTAGATCTTAACTCTCCCCCTCCCCTTTTTATTTGGTTTGTGTAAAGTGCTTGGGTGGTCCATTGATATGCAGCTTTAGCGGGCCTCACATGTCTTACAGTAATGAAAGTTTGACCCTAAACAAATATTTCACAGACAGTCACAGGGTACAAAAGGATTTGTTTGTGTTGATCTAGGGTCAGGCCTTCAGTTTCCCATAAAGAGGATAAGAAAGGCATTTGCTTGAATTCTTTTATCAGAACTTATACAGTATATATTTTCCTTTTTTTTTGCTGTTGCACAAAGTTGACATATTTCTATTAGTCCCCTACCCACACCCCATTCTTTATTTTTTGTTTGTTTCTTTCTGTGCACAGGCTTACAATACAGATTTGTCCAACTGCTGCTTTGTCTTCAATGCTGTGATTCCCAGTGAAAGCATTTTTCAGAAAACAAGACACAACCATGAGATAACAGACAGAAGGACCAGCAGGATGGAAGGAATGCTGACAGCCAGGTAGTTTTAAGAGGCAAATGGTAAATGGACTGGTACTTATATAGTGCTTTTCTACTCAGTTTCTGTGTACTCAAAGCGCTTTACACTACAGGCCACATTCACCCAGTCTCACATACATAAGAGACTGAGGCGTTCTCTTAAGTCTTTCTTTTGTTCTTCAAACAATCACTGCCATGTAGGAGGCTGGTTGTACACTAGACATCCTGTTCTCCCATTTGTCCAGTACACCTGCTCTAAGGAGTTGAGTTCATGAGGGTTTCACGCTCATAAAAGGATTTTTGTGGCTTTTCCAACCCATAAATTGACAACACAGGAACACACACTTCTATGGTATGTGCACATGTTTGTGCACAAACACACACAAGGACAAATGGATGTATAGATGCTTGCTGCTGTGCTACTGTGTTCAGAAAAAGTGGCATAAAGCAAACCTGGCTGATTATAAATTACATTGGTTCAAACTGCTTAAAAGGCATTCTCAGCTGACAGAGATCGAAACATGCTTGTCCTGTGTCCCATATTCAGATGGAGCAAATTGTTCAATGAGGCCTGTCCTTGTTTTAATGATGATTACATTAATAGGTTAAGCTGCCTGTTCCAGTTTTAAATATGAGGATTCATTGTGACCTCAGCCTATAGCTTGTTCATTCGTGCGTTTCTATTTAATGTTTTTATAAACACAAGAGATGATTGTAATGACATAACATAGAACTTAATTCTAACTGATGATCACTAGCACTAGCACTGACTGTATATGGCTCTTTTTAATCTTAGATGGGTTCTTTGCACTGGCGAAGCTGGCATGCAAGCTGGCAGCGTCCAGCCTTTGGGAGCAACTTGGGGTTCCTGTGATAAGTGGACAACCTCTCTACCAACCTGAAGTGCTCAGCATAGTAATGCTGTACGAAGGTGTCATATAGAACTTTGCAGACCCATGTCTATATGTTGTAGTTGTCTACTGTCACATTGGGACAGTGCCAAAAATATGCAGAACTATCAGCAATGTGGGCTTCTTCTGTCTTGTTTAAGACAGAAGAAAGACAGTAGTGTTAAAAACAAAAAACATCATCTGCAGCCATTGTTTGTGGTTCTCAACTCTGCTTTTCGATCTTTGATTTTTTTTGATGCTTGAAAATCTGATGTGGCTCCCTTTCCTCTTCAAGCCAACTTACTAACTAATGAAAATTCAGCCTGCATAATGCTGCCAACGCTACTTGTTTTTTTTTTTTTTTCTTTTCTGAGGGCTAAAAGCAAGCTTGTCTTCTTAACCTCTGCGTTGGTTGAATTCCCACA
>VUQI01059519.1:0-17090 GCA_015106735.1 Paratilapia polleni
AGAAAAATCTTTTGTAAAATATCATTTTGATTAAAGAGCTTGCACATACTGGTGGATTAACCATTACAGAAACATAAAAAATGCCTCTGGTAATTACCAATACTGTTAATTTAGGGCAGCTATGGCATAAACCTTACATTGGGTGGTAGCCTAATAAATTTGTTAAGCACTGTGCATTACAGTATTAATCAATTTTCAATCTCACGTTTTGCACAGCATTTCCTTTCAGCACTATAACTGAGTCAGTTAGCTTGAAGATGTTGTATATTTTCAATTCTAAATATTGTATCTAAATTATAATGTATCTTGCAGTATAATGTAGCAAAACTCCAATATTATTGGAGTCTAACATGGCAATCTGTGACAGGTGTTTGGTATCAGTATTGGTCTTATTCCTGTGGGACCAATTACTCCACACACTTTAAGAGATGTAAACTTGCATGTCAGCACTCTGGAATCTCACACGTATCCTGTGTAAACACTATTTCACTGAACAGTATCACTGTTTTACTTACTATTTATTCATTCACACTCTTCTTCACCTCATCAACAATTCTGGAGAAGAGAAGAGAAGAGAAGAGAAGAGAAGAGAAGAGAAGAGAAGAGAAGAGAAGAGAAGAGAAGAGAAGAGAAGCATCGGAAAATCTTGCAGTAACAGTCTAGTTAAGAAGTAGAGTTCACCCTGCTGGGAACTGCTTTCTTTCTATTCCTTTTACATTAGTGGATGTCGTGTGTGGATGTCTGTATGAGTGGAACTCAATCACCTCCAAAGCCCACTGTCTCATACAGAGAAGATAAAAGCAACCTCAAAGAACCTGCAACTGCTAAAATGAAAATGACTATTGTCCCAAACATTAACAGCCACTTTCATTTTTACAAATGAAAAACCAACTGACTCTAGCCACTTATATTACACCTTACTGAAGAAAAAATAAACTTACCTCAGGAATAAAGTCTAATTCACCATCATTGCTTTTAAAATATGAATTTGAAGTGCACATCTCTGCTGAGTCATTAAACTGAATTGAGTCTGGTTATGACTTCCTACTTCAGGAATTTGGCTGTTTTTAAGACGGTGTCCACATGTTTAGATTTCACACAAAACTGTGATGAATAAGAGCCCTTAGATTATAGAGTTTATTGAGATGATTTTTATATATACATCATCATTTGATCGTGGTGTGACAATGATGCAGTGGTTAGCTGGCTGGGACCTTTCTCTGTGGAGTTTAATGATTTTCTCTGGATGCATATGTAGTATGTGTGGATGTGAGTAAGTGTGGATGTCTGTCACTATGTATCAGTGTCAGGACTGATTTGTAATTTTCTCAATATCTTTTTTCTTAAAAAATACTTCCCTCACAGTACAAGTTACCAACACTTTTGGTGATCGCCAAACCCCACACCACTGAATCTAAAGGTATCTGTAGAGCTCAGCAGGCTAACCACAGCTGGAGAAGCAAGGTGATGATGTCTGGATTCAAGCAATATTTTGAAATAAACAAACACAGCAGCCAGGAGCACCTTAATATATGAGGTGACCCTAACATTAAGCTTCTGGTATGGTCTTCCCAAAGCCCAGACCTCAACCTTGTTGAAAACTTGTGGACTATGCTTAAAAGCTGGGTCTGTGCCACAAAACCAACCAATTTAAATGGAATCTACCAATTCTACCAAGAAGCGTGGTTAGACATCCAGCCAGAATTATGCCTGAAGCTTGTTGATGGCTACCAAAAGCATCTTGTCAAGGTGCAACTTGCTAAGGGACGTTAACCCAATATTAATGGAGGTGTATGTATACTTTTGACCCTGTGTGGATTAAAGAAAATCCAAAATAAATTAAAACATGTGCACCAATTCTTGTTTTAAAGTCATTAAAGCTGTAAGCTGTTTAATCATTCCACCCTGGAAAAAGAACCGTTCAAGAAATTATTAAAAGCCCAAAATTACCTTGACATTCATGCCCATGATGAGTGTCTGTAAACGTCTGACCACAGCTCTATCTAATAAAGATAGCGAATAACAATTCTGGCTTGCTTCTGTAGCAGTAACTGTTACACAGCTTTTTTTTTAATAGTAATTTTGAGGTTTTACTGATGACAGAAACATTTTTTGGTATGTCGTTGAAAGCAAAGATCCAGCCTATCTAGACTTTTTTAAACTCAAACATTTGCTGAGTCAGTGCATGACTGAAGCAAAAACATCATTACCAACTTGATGTTGTCTCTTCTACTACTTTCACTAAAGAGAGGCTGTTTTCACAAGATACTGTATACACAAATCATTTTCAACCCCTACCTCTTGTAAACATAAAGCATAACATGATGATTTGTGTGCTACAGAGCAGAAGAGAGAGAAGCCATGCTTTCACTGAGAATAACCTCCTGTGACAACTGTAATGGAAAATTTTAAGATTCTGCTGCTTTTCCATGTTATTTTGATTTTGATGAAGAATCAGAAAGTTCAGTGTAAAATGTATGGTTGTCATTGTTATAGTTTCTCCTCACTGCCTGCTATACACCAAGGGGTGCCTATGCCCCGTAAAAACAGCAAAATGCTTTCTGTATGACACACTTCCTTGTGTGATCAATAAATGATCAAAAGGGAGGAGTGTAATGGAAAATTTTAAGAAACTGTTGCTTTTCTGTGTTGAGCTGATGTGGCTGATTGGAAGGCTCCATAATATCACGCTTGGTCTCCATATAATCTTTCATTACATGATATACTTGACTGTACAAACTCTTTTACGCACAATGTTCTGACTGTACTCTCTGACCATGACGGATCGATAATTTGTCTTTATAAATGATTCTATGCTTGTAATTCTTCTTTGTCAAATACCACGCAGGCTGCTGCTGCTCTCTGGATTGTTGTTTGACCCCTTTCCAAAGACAAATTAAACCTTACAAAAGATAACCAGTGATTTATTTCAGATTTCCTTAACAAAACAAATGACTTTCTTCATTACAGCATGCAAATGCAAGATCTGTCCCTTTCTGTGACTCTTTCACTGAAAGTTATTTTCAGGTTTTATTATCACAGAACAATTTTTTTATACAGTGCTTAACAAATTTATTGGACCACCACCCAATGTAATGATGCCACAGCTGCCCTAAATTAACAGCATTGATAATTACCAAAATAATTTTTTATTTCTGTAATGGTTAATCCACCAGTATGTGCAAGCTCTTTAATCCAAATGATATTTTTAAACCTGAAATATAGTTATTGTTGTTATCCATTAATTTTAAAATGTACTGTTTTACAAAAAAGCAGAAAAAAATAGTAAAGCAAAATATTATTTTTTGATTAAGATGCCAAATTACAATTATTAACTTGCATTCCTGAACAGAAAAATTTGTCTTAGTGGTTGAATGTTGAGAAGTCCAGTGTACCGGCTCAAATTTCGGTATAAAAACATGAATTCAGTTTGAAATTCCTCTCCTGTTCAAAATGGTAAAACGTGGAGAACTCACTGAAAAGGAAAGAGTCCGCATTAAAGCACTTTGTGATGCTGGATGGTCTCGTTTTTATGGCAGGTGTAATAAATTTGTTAAGCACTGTACTTCTTACTGTTTTATCACAAACCTCTTCCTTTATCCTGCATGCTTGCTGATGCAGTGCTGTTAATATGTGCAGTAACCTTCCAGATCAACGAGCAGGATGTTATCCTGCAGCCCACTTTCCCCCGATCACAGTCACATCAGAAACTGTCATGCTGACAGCAATGAGAGCTAGAAGTGACAAATTGTTCCCAGTGACAGAGAAAAAAGCTTACAGATAAAGAAAAAATTACAACTCTCTGCACAGAAACACTCAGATTTCCATCAGCACTGGATGACTGCTGACCACAGGTAAACAGTGCAGTTGGACTTCACATTATTGTTAGAAACAGACATGATAACATGGAAAAGAAAAACCTCATTAAAAATTCTAAAGAAATTGACTAAAATATGAGGACTACAGTAGGCCTAAATGTAATGGTTAATGTGAGGTGAGCCTCACATGCCTGCTGTTTAATGTTCACAAAAATGACTATGCAACATATTGCATCCTTAGCACAAGAAGGCTCACACATGACCAGAATGACAAGTGGTCCAGGCCTTTCATAACAGGCTGCAGGACCAGCTGTCATTCTAAGAAGGGGAGCAGAAAGTACCTGTAACTCAAAAATGACATTATCTCATCACTCAAAAGAGAGTGCATGACAATGATCTGAGGGAGCTGCTGATTATGAAGCACCATAAGACCTGAAGAGATGGAGCCAATCATAGCAGCATTTCACACTGCAGTGAGCACACAAGAGGTACAGGACCAGAAATCCCTGTTCACCTCTGCATCTACTGAACACCAACAGGAGTACAGGAGAAGCAGAGATGCCACAATACATTCAATAAAATTGTTACATCTATGGAATTACTGAAACTGTAAACTGGGATAACACAATACACTTAACAGCTTCTAGTTTTAAGAACTTAACAGCTTCTTTCCTGCATACAGAACTGTGCTGTGTATTGGTCAAACCATATTTTGTCTCTGGGGGAAATTCACTGAATGGATTTAATGGATGACTATAACTGAGTAATATTCAGTCACATTACTAATTTAAATTATTCAAACTATTCAGTATCTGTGCTTTTCCCATGATAACACTATCTGCCAAACTGCTCTCTTTACTGTAGAAATTATGCATACTGAATTTGTCTGTAAAAAGTGCAAAGCTTGCAGAACTGGAACAACGGGCAGCCATAGACCTTCAAGGAATCAGTATGAGCATGAAACTAAGAAAGAATGAATTAAAGTTCAATAAAGCAAAACTCTGAGCAAATCTCCAAACCTTTTCCTCTGTTTTTTGTATCAGTTCCTGTCACTCAGAATCATACAGCTTAAACTTGTCAACCACAACTGAACATTTTTGAGTACTAGCATAGAGCAAAGGCAGTGGCGTTTACCTGTGTAGTAAAAGCTTTTCTTTTTTCTTTTTTTTTTTAATCGGCAAATTAGGGGTATATGTCTAACAGGTCCTAAAATTGTTACAGATACAGTTGTTTACACTTCTTGATTTAGATAATCATGCAGGTTTGCTATGACATATGCGCTTTAACTTGGGCTTGGATTTGTTTTTGTTTTTTTTATGTTTTAGAACCAGCTGTCAACAGACTGAAAAGAAAATATTCAGTTTGAAGAAACAATTTACCTCCCCATGATGTTCAGATAGAAAGAAATGTAATGTAACATTTTATAGCAAAGACTGCATAAAATATTAAATATGCCAGAAAGAGCTGAGGTTCATGAATTTTTACCTGCTACTTAGTGACAGAAGATTGAAAATCCAAATATTTTTACCTGGGTAGCCAAAAGGCTACAGCACAGGCTGAATAAAGGCAATGCACCAATTCAGTTCGACAAACATACATTTTTCACTGGTCATGGAAAATGTCCATGCCTGGTGAACAATGTGTGTTTGTGAGTCAGACTGAGATGCCACAATCAAGCAATCAATCAATCAATCAATCAATCAATTAATCAATCATAAACACTAAACAGGTCCTTTGATAAAAGTAGCGAAAGAGGAACGAGAACTACCTCACATCATTAGTGTGAATAAGAATTATAAAAATGGCAGCTGAAGTGGTGAGATATTTTGGCATAAAAAATTAACCAGTCTTCACAAGTGTGAAGTGGAACATTTCAAGACAGCTACAACACTTCTTAAACAATTAACAATTGACAAAATAATGAGCAGCAAATGTAGTTATGGATAAGTGTAGTGTATTGCAGGAGTATTCAGCTGTTTTTAACAGTTATGGGATGTCAGAAATAATGATGAGACTTCATAAGTTATATAACATAATGTGCACATTCAGTGAACTTACTGATTTACTCCCACACAGTCAGTATATTTAGGTATGCCAGCTGTAAAATACTCCTTGGTTTTTGATTTTTTATTTTATTTTTTTTTTTTTGCAGTGCCACCTGTTTTTGTTTCTAGTTAGTACTAAGTCTTTTCACATTATAACTGTGGAGAAAAAAAAAAGTAATTTTACCTCTGTACTCCACCAAAATGGATTTTTAAAAAAATCAAGATTTGATTGAAGTGCAGACTTTCAGCTTTTATTTAAGTTGTTTAATAAAAGTGTTGCATTAATTGTTTAATAATTACTTATTTTTATAAACAGTCCCTCGCTCAGTGTTCTGTCTATTGTTTCTGGGGTCTCTTCTTGAGTCTCTGATGCCCCTCCAATGAAACCTGGAGTGGCGTTATTGGGAGGAACAGCCTGTGCTAGTCACAGATTGTCCATAACAAACACCTTTGTTCGAGCATAAGGGTGTTCAAGTGCACTTGGCACCTGGGTACCATATGTCATAGGTTGATGATCAATTTTGTAATCGTATCATCTATGGCCATATGTCTTGGATACTGAAGAGAGGAGCTGAGCTGTCAACTGGTCACTATGTGGGGATGAGTTGGATCAGGTGGCGGGTTAAGATGCCAGACAGGCCAAACATGCCTATACATGTAGTGAGGGTCACCTGGAGTGTCTGGCATAGGTCCTGGTCCAGAAAATCCTCATCTCCCACCTCCAGCTTTGTGTCTGAATGGACCATGTTTTACACCTCCATTGCTGAGGTGTCTGAATGGAACTGCAGCTGTAAGTTGGGTGCTGGCTGTTGTGGTGCTGGGTGTGTAAGGAGTTTGGCTGGCCTTGAGGTGATTCTGGGAAACCATGGTGACTCAGGAAGGGGAAGCAGTTGATGTTGTGGGGCAGAGCAGGTTGACACACCTCTGCAACAGTGCATGGAAGTCAGGGACTGTGGCCTTGGATTGGCAAAACGGGATGGTGGTCACCTTTCTCAAGAAGGGGGACCAGAGGGCATGTTCCAACTTCAGGTGGCTCACACTCCTCAGCCTCCCAGCAGAGTTCTATGCCAGGGTATTGGAAAGTACAGTCCATCCATTAGTTGAACCTTGTATTAAGGAGAAACTGTGGTTTTTGTCCTGGAACACTGGCCTACATCTTTATCCTCTTGAGGATATTCATGAGTTCGTGGGAGTTTCCACAAGAAGTATACACATCTTGTGGAGTTGGAGATGGCATTCAGCTGCCTCCCTCAATGTGTCCTGTGGGGGGTATCGGGCCCATTGGTAGTGGCCATTTGGTCCCTGTACAATGGTAGTGAGAGCTTGGCTCACAATGACACAATAAGTCAGACACATTCCTGGTGGGTGTCTCAATCTGGTCATAATTTTTATAAACAGAATTTCTAGGTGCAGGGGCAGTGGTGACAGGTTCTTTGGTCTCAGGATCTTGTCTGTACTTTTTGTGGTGGCGCCCCCCTGCTCGCACTGCAGAAGTTTACACCTGAATGCGAAGAGGCTGGGATGAAAGTTAGCATCTCCAGGTCTGAGAGCGTTGTTGTCCATGGGAAAAGGGTGGAGTGCTTACCCTGGGATGGGAATGGGTTGCTGCCCCAAGTGGAGGAGTTCAAGTATCTCTGGGTCTTGTTCATGTGTGACAGAAGGAAGGGCCGGGAGATTGACAGAAGGATTGGTGCAATGTCTGCAGTAATGTGGATGCTGTAGCGGTCTGTTGCGGTGAGAGCTAAGTATTCTTCTGAATCTGTCAACTATTTCCTGTGCATCAATGTTATTTTCTGCTAGGAAATAGTGTGTGTAGTATTCTAAGTCTCTCACCTCTGATTTAGCATGCAGTGTAGCATTATCTCAGTAGAAAAGAGAAATGCTTAAGGTCTTTGTCGCAAGTACATGGTGGTCCTGCTGCTGTCTCCTTCCACTCACTGCTCCGTGAGATGTGAGTGGACTCTCCAATCAGGCTCATTCTTCTTTCCTTAGAAGTTTACAGCTACAAAACTGCTGACAGAGTATTTTATTTGTTCTTATCAGCCTCAGTCCCTGCAGCAGGATTCATTTCACATCTCTTAAATCTGATGCCACTTGTCCACTGAAATTCAAGAAGTGTATGGCATGTGCCTCTGTTCAGAGATTGGCCTTCTGGTTGAAAAATGTTAAATGTCTGCTGTAAAAATAGCTCTCAGTATTTTTCAGTGTCTGATAGTGTCAAATATATTTTACAAATAGTTATGTGTTTTGAATCCACCAAAACTCCCCCTATAAAAAGCAGTCAGTGTAATGCAACTTTAGAAAATCTCTTTCATCACCAGTAAATAGTCTGTCAACATGTCTCTGTTTTCACTGCCATGCCATAGTGCTGCATTGCTTATTCTGTATCTCCTGACTTTGTCACTGATTTAACCTGTTCAGGTAAAAAGGACACTTTCTGCATGTTAAATGTGTACATTTGGAAATCGGAGCTTTTTATTTTCAACACACGTCTAAATGTACAGCTATATTTAGTTCATTTACCTGTTGCATATTTTAACTCTTCAAGCTAAAATCAGGCAATTTTTCATTCTATCACTAAATGAGCAGTTGAACTCCTCTGATGTTCTGATTTCCCCAATTAATATATTTGTAATATATACATGTACCAAAACAAAAATAGTGTAAGACCATGTCATCTGGAGTTAAGTGAAGCTTTCTAGAACTCAGTGGAGGGAATCATTGACGTGAGAAGCTTGGAGCTCCCAGTGAGCTTTGGCATGTCTCTCTAGTACTGACTAAGGAGGTTTATGTGAAAAAAGGTTTCATACTCTCCTTAATCATCTTTGCTCTTTGAATATTTCTGAAGTGTCTTGCAAAGCTTTTTGATCTATAAATGTACTATGTAAAGAAAGATTGATTTTGCTTGCTTACATTGCAGTGCAGAGTGCAGATAAAGAAGGACTGAGCACAGGAGGAGGAGAATGATGAGAAGAGATGAGAGAGGGGTTAACACTTTCAATGTGATCATTGTGAATATTGATGTGGCTCGGAATTGCTGGTCAAGTGAAAGGGTTCTCTATAGAGTCTCTCAATATTCAAACTAGCATTCAGTCCACAAGCCAGGTCTCATGTGGAGATCACTGCATGCTAAAGAAGCTAAATTAGTCAATGCCTCTCTCAAAAGTGCAAACACAAGGGCTATTGTCAACAGTACTTTTAAGTACATAATATTGATTGCACATACAGTTTTTTTTTTTTGTTTTTTTTTGTTAATTCTTTCCTCATCCTTGTCCTATTCTTAGTCATTCTCTCACAGAAAATCTCTAAACTCCAACACTGAATCTTTTGTTTTCTATCGTTTTCTTGCTTAGATCAGCACCTGGTGAAAGGCACCAATCTATGTGTGTTTACACATGTTTACATGTGTTCTTTGAAGAACTGGAAAAAAAAAAAATCACATATCAGCTCATCAAGAATTAACTTTATTTAATTAATAAAAATCTATTCATGGAGAATAGGATCATGATAAACCATGTTGGAACCAGATCTTTTCAATTCTGAATAAGCTGAGGGGAGCTAACAGCAACAAATTGCCAGAAAGTAAGCAAAATATTAAATAATTTTTACATGACTAATGACGACTATGACCATGACTATAAAACATCCGAGAACCAACGTCATTGGCAGTGACTTCTGTCAAGGGATTTAAATTAATTTGTAACATTTATAATTGGCTATGCTAAAAGATGTTATAATAATCCCAAATGTAAGCAAGAAAGAAATCTTCTTTATCACTGAAGTCAGTTATAGAAACTGCTTATTTAAGCTTGGCTAACTGGAGAACTGGACCAAACAGTCCAAGTACAGCAAGAACAATAGAGTCATAAATCAATCCTCTCTGCAGAGTTACAGATAATCACTGGGATGGGGGACATTAAAAATAGACATAAAAAACTCTTCATTGAGGACAGTGACAAATAGCTAGGGAAACTAGAGCTCCAAAAGTCATTAGCACCAGAGTCCTCACACCCACAGAGTACAAGTATATATACTATAAATGAAACAGTTCTGTATCACAGCAGAGGGACAACTGCTGCGTAAATAAATGTGGTGCATTGGTAGCATGAGATCAAGACTGTTCCACTTTGTGATTTATCCTCATACTTGATGGAGAGTTAAGTGGTTAAAGAAGAGTAGCGATTCTACTCTGAGCCCCTCCTGAATGGCCAAGTTCCTTACTTCGCCCTTGTGTGGGCCCACCTCTCGCAGGAGGGAGCTTGTGGGTGCGGGGCTGTGGATCAGATTGTCAAAACTGGCTGTATAGGGACGTGAAATGTTACCCCACCTTAAAAAATGTAATCAGTCTCAATTTGATGTATCAAGAATCGCTTTGAATGCTGTGTGTATGTCTTTTTTCTTTTTTTTTTTTCATATTATAGTTAAATTTTTAATATTATACTTACATCTCTCTTGGGCAGCATGGTGGCACAGTGGTTAACACTGTTGCTTCATAGCATGAAGGTACTGGGTTCAAATCTGCTGTCTGAGACCTTCTCTATGTGCAGTTTGCATGTTCTTCCCATGCAAGCATGGGTTGGAAAATAGATGGATAATTGCATCTCAGATGTTGTTTTTTAAGATTTGTTATTCTGACAAGCACAGAGATATACTGTATAAGTACTGCATGCTCAGTAAAACACAATGCTAAACCCAAAGAGGCTGATTACAGTTATGGAAATTACAGATCATTAAAAATGACTCTTATGAAATGGTCAATGAGGACACATCTCCTTTTTATCTCTCTGTTAGAGACATGCTGTGAGCTTTAAGTGTTTCCATCTGTCACTCTGGTTGTCATTCTCATTGGTTTATTTCTATGCACTACTTTGTCTCTGGGTCCTTTTCCTTACAACCGTCTCTTTTTTGCATTTCTCTCTTTCAGTGTTAAAGCTAGAACAAATTCACAGTATTTAAGAAATCTTCACAAACTATGTAATCAACATGAAATGATTTAACATTGTGAAATATGGAATTTATTTAAACCTTAATTCAATCAAATAAATTGTAAAAATGCCGCACAGAAGGAATAAATGAGAAAAAGAACAACAAACCAGACTTATACATCTTAAGGGCTTCTCTGTACATCTGTAAATATACGTAGATCATAAAATACCAAAATCTTACCAATTTTTAAAGGCATTTTAAACCAAAATATTCCAGGAGACCTTATAAAAAGTTAAACACAGGCACATTGTTTGAGTTCCAACACATCCTAAACCAGTGACCTCAAGGCAAATTAGTCCCATGGTAGATTAGGAACTAATTGCAGCTCATGAAAACAATTTCCACAGATACAAAAACAAAACAAAATGCAAACTCTGACCTAATGTCAGAATGTAATGGTTTTTTTGGGTTTTTTTTTTTCTTTTTTCTTTTTCATCACTGTCCAGACCCCACTTTGTGATTCACTGTGTAGCATTTCTATTTTTGGACAGAAATGAATTCATTACAACTTGACTACAACATGAAACACAGTGCAGGGCATCTCACACAAAATTTATAGCTCTGTGTGTTTGTGTGAAGGTTCCTTTTCTGAATGAAAGGCATTTCTGCCTCAGCTCTGCTTTGAAAGAATATGAGCTCTATGTGGTCCACAGCCTCCAGAGCCAAGCAACAACTGAAATGCTTTCTGCTTCTGAGAGCTCATTTGGCACCATGAACATGCATGTCCCAATGGTGTAATGTCCTGAGGGCCATCCTACTCTTGTGAGTGTGTGTGTGTGTGTGTGTGTGTGTGTGTTTGTGTCTGTGTGTAAGAGAGAAAGTGCAAATGAATGATTTTCAGAAAAATTGAATTCTAAGCCATAAACCAACAGGATCAAATAAGCAAAACAGAAAGCCTTGCTGTCTGTTAGTCTGCACAGAAAGATCAAGCTCAAGCTGTTGATCAAAAAGCATGAAGGAGTCAAATTATTTACTCATTTTCTGTCATTCTTTATTTCAGATTCAGAGGTCTGACAGTTCTAGTGTCGCAGCCATAAAATCGTCATCATGATCAATTATTCAGCATCTAGCCATTTTATATACTTGGAATGATTTTATGTCAGCAGACAGACTAGATTATGGTCTGTGATCATCTAATTTAACTTGAAAAAGGATAACATTGGTCAATGAATCATCATTTTTTGTCTTTCTCAGAGCTGAAGATGAAAGTCATTCATTATTCAGTGTAGCTTTTAAAAGGCTGTTCTTATAAGTCATAATCAAAGCCATAATGGACATCATAAAAAACATCAGACTTAACTGGTCAACTTTGATCAGAATAAATAATTTCAGGTAAAACCAATATGCAATCTTGTATGCAAGCAAAATGTAAATAAAGTTTCAAAGCTTTTTTGACAAAAACATCTAATAAAAAAGCCTTACTTAAATGCCTCCCGTATTACCTTTCAGGGATAAAATAAAGTATTACGCCTGAAAGGTAATACTTTTATTTCTTTCTCAGAAACTATTCACTGTTCTCTAATATTAAGTGTTATATATTTTACATTTCCTCTGATCCACAGTGAGTTGTTAAGTTTATATTGATAGATTATGATATAGTGTGAGAGGTGATGTAGCTGCTGCAGGTAACCAGATGCACTTGCTATTGGAACTCTCACAGACTGCTGCAGAGGGTCATGAAGGCTTTAGCTGTGATTATGACAATAGCCATAAAAGATACATAACTATGCTTTGATAAATGTGGTTGCATCTAGTAAATGTGAATTCACAGGTTTGTACAGGATAAGTACTAAAGCTACTGCAGGTTTCAATAATGTGAAGCTTAACAATGTTTTCTTAGACAGTGATTGTTGAAGATTTTTTTTTTTAAAAAAAAGACTATCTTGAAAATACCATTTTGCTAATGCTAATGCAAATATGTTGGTTAATGTGGATAATCGTGGTTAACACCACCAGCAATGCTGGACTTTGCTTATTTTGTGTGTCAGCAAGCAATTGAGTAACCTTGAATTTAGCAAACAAAAACAAATTAAAATTTTTTAGACTTTTGAAAACAGTAAGCAAACTATCCTTAAGCAGTCAACATTCTGCAAAAGTCAGTGTTGCTTGCCACTATCAATTAGTTTGAACCATGGAGGCTGCCATCTACTCATATCTACAGCGGGTCCTGTGTGCTCCTTTAGTTGTTTGTGATCTATGAAAATATATGACATGAATACAATGACTGACAAAGGAATGAGTGGACTTGCAGGCTGTTTTGACTTATTTTATTTGACTATAACAAAACACAGAAATGAACTTCAAATTGGTAGGAAAGATAATTAATTTTATTTTCTCATCTGGCTTTTTGACTGTGGGTTGCAGCAGTTGATTTGGTCCTGGTGTTGCATAAAATAATGTAGTGCTGCAGTAACTGTGTCTGTATTTGGCTTACAACAAAAGGACGTTAATAGTGTCTTTATTGTGACTTTCTAGAACGCAAATTGTGGTTGGCTGGAATTAATAAAAAAAAATAACTCAATGTGTTTCCTATAACAGTATATTTTATGCCTCCTAGCCTGGGTACCATAGCAAGGACATCGTAATTTTATAACATAAATATGATAAATCCCATTTACTAAAACAGAAACCATCACATCACTAAAAACAATGCTAATTAAAAACCAGGTTCAAAAATCTTACTGTAAATGCCTTGTGTGTGTTTGTGTATATCTTTAGATAAGGCAGCTTGCATTAGTACAGCTCTAATGTGAATCCACTTACTTCTTTGTACAGCTTTAATTAATTCATTTATTAGCTTAAAAATATACATATATTCCAGGTCTCTGTGCATCTCCACACAGACCTGAAGGCATTTACAGTGAACACATAATAACATTCATCAAAAGGCAAATGCAGATTTTCATTGTTTCATTCTTTAGCATGGCTGGGGGCTGCACACATCTTAACAAGAATTGTGTCCTACTTTCCCAAAACGCAGCATCCCAACCACTGGTGGTTTGGCACTGTGATTACAAAATGTCTAACACAATAATGTTTTCAATGAAAATTACATGCTTTCTCAAATCACGTCTTTGTCATTTTTTTCTATTCTGTTCATTTGTTTTACAGTAATACTGTAAATGAGAGCCCAATGAGCAAATGAAAATAACACAAAGTAAACCTCATTTTGAAAGAATGTTTTTCCAACCTCTATTTAATATCAGTTATTCAATATGTATCATTTAAATCTTGGTTTTTGTTTCTATTATTTTGGCAGAATCTAAACACTAGTGACTTAGAACACCTCTCGTCAGTACATTTTTTCACTTTCACTATGTTCACATCATTACACTTATTCACTTCGATTCAATTCAATTTTATTTATATAGCGGCAATTCACAACAACAGTCGCCTCAAGGCGCTTTGTATTTTAGGGTAAAGACCCTACAATATACACAAAAAACAACCCTCTATGAGCAAGCACTTGGCAACAGTGGGAAGGAAAAACTCCCTTTTAACAGGAAGAAACCTCCGGCAGTACCAGGCTCAGGGAGGGGCAGCCATCTGCCGCGACTGGTTGGGGGTGAGGGGAAACAGAAGAGAGCAGAGGGAGACAGGACAAAAGACACACTATGGGAGAGAGACAGAGTTTAATAATAACTAATGATTAAATGCAAGTGGTGTATAAACACATGGAGAGTGAAAGGAAGTGCACACACAGGAAGTGCTCAGTGCATCATGGGAAGCCCCCAGGCCTATTGCAGCTTAACTAAGGGATGGTTCAGGGTCACCTGATCCAGCCCTAACTATAAACTCTATCAAAAAGGAAAGTTTTAATCCTAATCTTAAAAGTAGAGAGGGTGTCTGTCTCCCGAATCCAAACTGGGAGCTGGTTCCACAGGAGAGGGGCCTGAAAGCTGAAGGCTCTGCCTCCCATTCTACTTTTAAATACCCTAGGAACTACAAGTAAGCCTGCAGTCTGAGAGTGAAGTGTAAATAAAGTTGGGAAACATTTGAGATTGCAAATTATTTCTATTCTTTTTCCACAGAAAAATCCAGATCTGATAATTCAAATAATTTTGCCAATATTTGTTAAAAATATCTACTTCTGCAACATGTGATTTAAGATCATTTTAAGATAACAGTTTAAATTTTGGATTTTTGAACCAGACTTTCATTTCTCTACAGTAAGAAGAGGACACTGCAGTACCAGTTGGTAGCTATTAGATCTGCCTTATTTTCTACATATAATGATAAAAAGTGAGAGCAAAACTGTACCAAAGAACCTGTGTGGCAACAGGAGCTGCTTAAAAATAGTACTCTCAAAACAAGTAATTTTTATTTACTTATTTATTTATTTATTTGCCAGATTACAATATCTGAACTTTGCTTCAACTATGTATTTAATATAATTTTTTCACATCATCTCTCTTAGCTACAGTCACTGCCGAACTGCTATCACAGGCAACCTGCCAGACTGGACAGCTGCCCCAGGGGGTCAAAATCTTAAAACCTGTTTAGAGCAACCATTGGTTATTTACTCCCTCTTCAAGGGACAATTCAACTCAGATGGTGCTTCAAACTGATCAATACCTACGTCAATCCAATTTAACTGGCACCATCTCCAGCCATCATGTTGCTAAAGGGTAAGCATCGAATACAACTGTGCTTTGAAAAATGAAAAATTCCTTCATACTAATGTTGATACAAATGATAATTAGATTGCTTACCAGATATAGGAATTTAAAAAGGAGTTTGGAAAGTGTCTGTTAGTTGTTATGATGAAAGAGCAGAGTTGGAGCCTGAATCTGCAAGCAACTAAGTGATACTAACTTTAGAGAAGTAACTAATAATATAACTCCTTAAAGAGGAGTGATACAAACTGGCACATTAGTGCTACCTCACAGTCCCTCATTGTGTTTTGGAAGATGTATATGTCATCCTCTGTAGATAGTCTGGTGACTAAAACATGAATGATAACATGTCTAGCAACTCTATGACCAATATTCCTGTCTGCTGAAAAGTTATTTATCTTTTTTAAAGTTATATTTATTAATTTTGGCTAAAAACATTTTAAAATTCACCTCAATTTCCCTCATATTTCAATTAAGTAAAATGTTGGTAAAATGTCCAATTTATTTTCAGCTGTTGTGGGAAACACAAAAATTTATCTGGATGAGAAACAAAGCAGCTGACATCACTCGGGATATAAACCTCTTTCCAATTTTGGCACCACTTCAGTCTAAAACAGCCCACCAGGTGCTTTTTAGCAAACAACTACATTCTGAGTGCCTGTGTTAGTGTTTGATATAAACAATGGTGGTTGAAAATCTAAATAGTTAAAAAATACTTTAAAAGCATTTTTTTTTAGCTGTTACAGTATTGACTCATTCACACACACTTGCAGAACAATAACAACAGAGCGAACATGTATGATGCTAGCCTGCCACTGGGAGCAACTTCAGGTTTTGTGTAGTGTACTCACCTTTGTAATTCACTCAGATTTATACAGCGTTTTTCTAGTATTACTGACCACTCAAAGAGTCATGTTTTAACCATACATTCATGCAACACTACTTTATTCTATACACTTAAAGCACTTTATTTATTTATTACTTACCCAAGGACACATCAGCCAGGGGATCAAATGGCTAACCCTGTGGCTCACTCTACCATCTGAGCCACAGCGGTCCACAGCACAAATGTACGTAAATGTACTCTAATGAATAATTTATTGTCTTATCTGGCTTTCTTCACAGACTCAGCCCATAAACCCTCTTTATTGGTTATAGAGACAAATTGATTTGTGTTTTCCTGAAGGCAGGTTTCTCATTTATTTCCACCTAATTAGTCCGCTCTTAAAAAGCTCTTCCAATAACAAGTAATGATAAATTAGCATCCAGTCTTGTTAGAGGAAGACAGAGTAGATGAAACTGCTACCTATGTGCTTGCAATGCTACTTAAGATAGATAGATAAATACCAACAAAAGAAGAAGAAACTTTTTTATTTCCCAAGGAGTCACCACAGTGGATGGACCTGCATCCCCCAACACTGGTGCATGAATGTGAATGAATGTTTGGTGGTGGTCAGAGAGGCCGTTGGCACGGACTGGCAGCCACGTTTCCGTCAGTCTGCCCCAGGGCAGCTGCGGCTACAGATGTAGCTTACCACCACCAGTGTGTGATTGTGGAGTGAATGAATAATGGATTCAATGTAAAGCACTTTGGGTGCCTTGAAAAGTGCTATAAAAATCGAATC
>VUQI01059521.1:0-11044 GCA_015106735.1 Paratilapia polleni
TTCTTTTTTTATAAAATTAAAAAAAAAAAAAAAAAATCCCATTTGACCTTCACAGATTTGCCTGAAGAAATTCCAGGGGAAAGATACACAAGATAAAATTCCATTATCTGGAAAAGTACTTGAGTTAGGTCCTTCAAATGTTTTAGTGTAAATATCTGGTACTGTGGCTCTATGACTTTGAGGAGTGTAGCTCAAGTTATAGAATGAAGCATGCCTCAAGTCCCTAAAATGTTTGGATGCCTGATCTCTGACAGCAGAGTTGGAGGTCACAGTTCTGCAGGTGGCGAGCTGATATTTTGTTTACAGCTTCTCATACAAAAGGCACATAGTATTATTTAAAACAGTCTAAATCTGATGAATGGTTTCACAGATGTTAAAGCCTGAATATTGGGGGGGGGGGCTTCAGTGTGACAGTCCCCAGGTATGAAACCGTGTTCAAATCGAACTCTTATTAAGAGCAAGTTTCTGTTAATATATCCAAAATTTGTGTTGGTGTTCTCTCTTGTTTTTTTGAAATGCTCATATTTATGAGCATTTCAAAAGGTGTTCTCTCATATTTGTGTACAGCAGCCAAAGACCGTTTCAGAAGCAGAGCAAGATGTTTGAATTCAATTTAGGCACCCTCACAGCCCGGCAGGAAGAGAGGCCGTGTGCTGGGTGCACACATCCAGATTTTTTTCAGGCAAATCTGAGATTTGTCAGGTGGGAGACATTTGATGAACGGACATGGAATGACTCGGTTGTGCACTCCCACTTCTCTTTCTGTTGTGGTTAGATCTGTTTTGCACTGTTCTGTGAAGGGAGCAGCAAACACTGTTGTATGTTGTAAAAATCTGTAGATTTTTTTTTTCTTGTTTGTTTTTTCCCTTCATAGAGTGGCATTCATATTTTTATTTTAGAACTGGCAAGTTTCATTTTTAAGTATTCCAACCTTAAGAGCGGTACTGTAAATCTAACACAGATTGTTTAGGACGACACTGTGGATTTGAACACAGTTTGTCTAATTAAGTTTGTTGTACTTTTCTAACCCGGAAGATTGTAGATTGTACAGTAGATTGTATTGTTGTGTTTACATTTACATTTGGAACAGAAAGATTAAGCTTTTGCAGTCTTATATTTAGTATATCCATCCATCCATTTTCTGACTGGTTATCCAATTTAGGAATGTGGGGGGTCGGATCTATCCTAGTTGTCATAGTGCGAGAGGAGGGGTGCACCATGGACAGCTCACCAGTTCATACCTAGGTCCAATTTAGAATCACCAGTTAACCTAACATGCTTGTCTGTGGACTGTGGGAGGAGGCCGAGGTACCCTGAGAGAACCCACACAGACACAAGGAGAACATACAAAAGGCCTCAGCTCAGGTTCAAACCCACAACCCTCAGTGCTAAACACTGCACCACCGTGCCTCCCTCTCACATTTCACTTGTGTTTAAATGAAGTCTGACAGAATGCTGATATAGAGGAGTGCGCTACTCTAAACAGCTGAGGTTTACTCCTCTTTCAGAAGAAGTAAAAGACATATTTGTCTATAAGTTACATCATTACTGTGTTCTCAATGATCCCGAATGCTCCTTTTTATTTAAATATGAACCTTATCACACTCATGTTCGTTCTTCTCTTTCTGTCCTTTTTATTCCAGCTCCACTCATGAAAAGAAAAGCAGAACTAATATTATTGTTAAACAAGGCAGATTCTACCTGAGGCACAACACGCTGTCTGAGGACGCCCCCATCGCCATTATATTCAAGGTAGAGACGTTTTTTATAAGCGTGGACACAAATAAATAAGTCCAGTAGGTGGTGCTATAACACAGATAAATGGTTGTAGATGAAGAGCTGTTTGTTTCCAAAGTAACTTGTTTCTCTCTCTGTTCTTATTCCAGCTCTGAGTTGTTTTACAACTTAAATTACTCACATGTGGTGTATAGGTATCATATGTAGGTTTTCAGTAGTTATTTAGCCAAATGAATTTCTTGCTTCACCTCTGAATGAAAATGTCAGGTGACAGCTGGTATTATGAACTTCTTTCTCCTGTGAGGACAAACCTCTCCAAACCTTATGAGTGTGAAGTGTCATTATCCACAGTCTGACTCAGTGTGCATGCTCGCTGTGTTTGTGCTGCACTTCTGTCTGCTGGGTAATTTCTTCCCCAGTTCTCCCTCTGTTTGGCAGCGGCTGCAGAGATGACCTCAGATCATTTCCCACAGCTTCACATTTCCATAAGCAAATGTCAGACGACATTATGACTCCCAGTTCACCTCACCCCTCCCTGTAAACACTACATGTCTCACGTACTGTGTTTTCCTAATCAAGCCTTTGTCTAAATGTAACTAGATTTCTATTATTTACATGTGCACAAACATTTTTCCCCTCTTCTCAGTTCACACCACATGCTGTTTACATGTCATCCACACAGGGTATGGGTGTAGAGAGTGACCAGGAGATCGTGCAGATGATCGGTACAGAGGAGAACGTCATGGCCAGCTTTGCCCCGAGCCTGGAGGAGTGCCAGAAAGCCCAAATTTTCACACAGACTCAGGTACCTCAGTGGTCAAAGAGAGCCAGAGCGGGGCGATATATTTCAAGCTTAAACAAACACTTAGATAAGTTCAGTCTCGGGGAGTCCTACTCAGCTTTAGGTGGGAGCTTTAATTATCTTTTTGTTTTGATTTCCAAAGACAATGTGCAGTAACATGTAGGTATTCAGTTCATTATAAATAATTAAATTACAGTTAAAGAATTAAAGAAGGAGCTTTTAAAGTCTGAGAAATAAACAGATCATATGAAGGTTTTCTCAGCCTGTAGTGGATATTTTGAGCTGAAACTTTGTGTTGTAGCGTTTCACAAATTTTTGTGTTTTTCAGGCTGCGAGGTTCAGTAAATGGATTCAGGTTGTTGTTTTTTGGGAAATGTAACTTTCAGCATGTTTTAGAACCTGAAATGTATAAGTGAATAGATTTTTAACTCGTTTTTGTTTTTTTTTTGTTTTTTAAGGAATAGGTTGACTTTTTTGAGAGTGCTGCCGGGATGATGCATTTCTATAGGCTATAAATGAACTACACCACAGTCACATGACTTAAACTTTACCACCACTAACAGGAGATGTGTACTTATGCGTTAAATCTCCGTCATAGGTACGTCGTAACCGCAAAGTAAACTCCAGTACCAGCTAGTGTTTGGGAGGCGAAATTGCAGACCAGTGCAGACACACCATGCACAGTTATAAATGCTGGGAACGGTGTCAACCACTTGCACAGGATACGTCACAGGCTCTACACAGATTCAACACAGAAGTATAAATTAAGCTCCTGTGTTCGGCATGATGACATATAGTTTCACCAACTACCTCTGTGTTCTCATTTAGCCACCTTCCCTTTTTTATATATTTTATGTTGTAGAACAAAACATGAAAATGTCTAAAGCGTGTGTTAACCACAGACCTTATTTCAGGTATCAGAAAACCCATTGACTTTGAGACAAAGGTACAGTAAGTGCAAAATGCAAAATCATTTCAGGGATTTAAGGCTCATTCCTGCAGCACTTCATAGGGACAAGTATGTAGCATGAGCCAGTGTTACACATCATGGCATTGTATAGCCATGGCTTATTTGCTGTGCCTGTCCTTAGATTGGCCTTTAAGCCGCATAAAACTCAACAGTCACACCAGAGGCGGTACAAAACACAAACTATACACACATTAAGAACCAAAAATACACATGGGGTGCAATACAAGGCACAAAGTAAAGCTCAAAGGAGCGACATAAAACACAGCGTGTGATAAACGACTACAGGACTGATCCCACTTTAAAAACCGTTTTCAGTGTTTTTTGATTTTAAAATGATCTCAGTCAGGATCCAGTTTAAATTCTGCAAGTGTTGATCCCCTGAACTGGAAACTTCACTGTCTTGCTGAGAGTTGAATTGATGCTTCTCTGTTGTTTGTACAGGAAGTGTGAAGCCACAGCCTGTATTTGGCTGTCTTAACTTATCACAGAGACTCTTCCTACTAGCACCTTCACCGGTCACTATTTGGATTCTTAGGTCATTGAACAGCAAGACTCAGGAGGTCACATAACCCCTCAAACCCCGCAACGTGTTGTTTTTTACCTGCTGATTTTTAAAAAAAAATGTCTTTATGTTGAAATAAGCTCCCCGCCTCAGTATTTAATACTACAGTGATCTTATCAAGCAACTCTCAGAAAGAAAGAACACCTATAAGGAAGTGATAAATGTATTTAAAATCCCACAAAACAACCAAACTGGTGTTCAAAGCAATACCTTTTTTGCACATATATTCACACGACAGGCCTGCGTAAAGTAAAAGCGGTCACTCTCTTATCCTGTTTGATAGAAATCTTTGCATTTTTCTGTTATTTCTGGCTATTTGCTAAACAGAAATCATGCTTGAATAAATAAAAACCTGATTCATAAAACTGGTTAAAAAAAATTATTTTATTACAGCCCTGATGTATTTGTTTTCTTTAGGAAAGGGCAAAATTTCTCTGACATAAAAATTGATGTGAATATCAGGCAGCTCTAATGCGTGCCCATTAGCTGCATGCTTCTGAAGAGCAGGATGTTGTTTCTGTTTTTATTGGCTGTCTGTTGACAGAAGGTATTTTCTTTGTCTCTCTCTGATCAGATGACGAAGGTTTTCTTACCAGCCAGTTAAGTAACGCTTTTCATGAGTTTTTCATGAGGCCCACGTGTTTTCTTTGACGTCTACAGATGAATGCAATCAGCCAATTTGTTTTTCATAAAGATTATGTTGTTAGAGGGACCGCTGATGCATTGATGAGGCCATATTTGCCTCCTAGCAACCGGTCACCACAGCTCTCGTGTTCCTCTGTCTGCCAGCCTCCATGATGTCTTTTCATGGTATTCATTGGGTCATTGTGTTATGCACAATGAGGCCTAAATCTATATAATTAAAGGCAGATAAGGCTTAAGAAACATTGTTATCAGATTATGATAAGTAATCTGGCCAAACCAATTTTTTTTGTTAATCTGAAGACAGGTGATTGCATCAGATTAGATTTTTTATTTCTATAAATTAGATTTTTTTTTTTTTTTTTTTTTTTTTTTTTTTTTTTAAAATTATATTTTTTTTTTTTTTTTTTTTTTGTTTTTTTTTTTTTTTTTTTTTTTTTAAACAGTAAACAGGTCAAGGTAGAAACTAGGCTTGTTACCTTGATTCAGCAAACACCTCAGTGCTTATTGGTAAACTGTGAGTGGTAGCATAGAAAGGGCTCAACATCCTTCTCAAATGGGTCTATAAACCCATATATGCCAATATGCTTGTTTCTGCAGAACCGTGTATTTTACCTTTCCCTACGGTCTACTGATGAGCATGTGATGAAGTTGTGACAGTGTAAATGTCTTGTGCATTCTTTTTGACTTTGTCCTTAAAATCCATCCGAGTGCTGCTACTTCGTTTGAGCTTGGATGGTAGTTCAAGCTGTACTTTTAAGCTCTGTTCATACAAGGTGACCATTGTCAAAATAGAGCTGGTCACACTGACAAAGAGCCCAAACCAGACTTTGATTTAAGCTTCACACAACAGTGTTTACCAAACCTTTGATTCAGCCTTTTCCTAAAGGAAACAAAAACTAGGCAAAAAGGCATTCCACTTCAATGAAATTATTTGTAAGCTTTGATTCATAAAAACTCAGTAGATACTAGAGCCCAACCCATATAAGATTTTTAAGATTGATACAGATGTTTGGTGATTAAAAAATCCGATATATCGCCAATATTTTTTTTTCTTTCAAGCACACACAACATAAACAGATTTCCTACACATAACTACACATTTTTTATGTGTAGTTATTTATCAGTCCTTATAAAGATAATCTGACAGTGCAGTTTAAAAATTAACTTGTACAGTTCTGAATATGTTGCCAAGAGGGAACTTGGGGAGGGCCCTTTGGTGGACAAAGTATTCAACATCAACACTCATAACATGGTCGAAGGGTGTTTCTCCCATTGCTTCCTTACTTTTCAAATTTTCATTTAACAGCCGTCATAAATGCAGATACCGATATATTGACTAATGGCTAATATTGGCGGCTATAATGGCCCTGCCGATGTATTGGTCGGGCTGTAGTCGACACCGTACATTAAAATGAATTTGTGTAGTACTTAGGATGAAATTTGATGATTATTGATAGTTTTACACAGCTAAATACAGTATGTAAGTAACAGCCAGGGGTAAGACCAAAAGATAGACCTTTATCTGTTTAAAAAAAAAAAACACAAGATGGAATTACCTGAACTATAAAAGGTGCACACGATAAAGCCAAAATTACAGTACATTTTAAAAGCATAAACTCAACCAGTTGAATAGAATCCGCTAATACGTACTAATCTTAACATAAATACTCTTCCTGAATGACTTAATTCCAGTAGCTTCTTCTTTTGTTCACTTACAGCACCACTGAACCCCATTACAGCATTTTACTGTGAGTGAAACCATAATTTCTGTTGTAAAAAAGAAATGAACAGTAAAATAAGCAGATTAAAAATAGGGAGTCATCTGCTACATGATATTACTTTCTAACGAGCAAATTAGAATGGCAACTTTAAAAGAAAAGTCAGATTTCTCTCTGCAGTTGAGGTACACCCTTTGAGATTAGATAGTATTCATGAAGTATAGGTCCTAATAAACTAAAGTACTTTGATTGTTGGATGTATTGTTGCCATTTTTTTTTTTCACTGAAGTGTACAGCTTTTTAAATTATCATCTAAGAAGTCAGATTTTCCCAGTAGATGCCAATGGAAATGTGAGAAGGCATCAGAGCTAATTGTCAAGTGTATATCTGAATAGAAACAAGTCAGATGACACATGTGAAACCTCATGTCTGAGTTGGGCTCTCTGTCTCACTGCAGCTGTCGTTTCTGTTTAATGTAGTTGAGATTCAGTGAAACTAGGAGGGGCAAAAAAGCCAAACTTGTTTATTTAAAAAAAAAAAAAAAAAAAGTTTGAAAAGAGTGTTAAAGTTTGTAGTGTTGGTAGCCAATTCTTGCAATGCCTTTAGTACTTGAAAAGCAGAGAACTAGTTGGGGTTTGGTATGCTTGTTGTACAATCTGGTGAAGAGTGTGAACTTATAACACAGTGAGTTGTTTTATTTTCATACAGATGGCAAAATATATATTAACTGGGTACAATTCAAAGCACAGTTTATTTTGAAAATAAAATAAAATTTAATTATATAATTAATTCATTACAATAAAGTGATTCAGTATTGCTTGTCACTGAATTTGGCAAATTTTCTCATTTTGCCTCAGCTGAGATATTAACATAAAGACAAAGTATTATGTTGAAGGTAGAATGTGAAGTCCTTTAAAGGTATGGTGGATATTTGTTTCATAAATTCCAAAATCAACAGCACTTTAAGTAAAAGCTGCACTTTTGTTCTGCTGCTTTGTAATCAATTTACATAGAGGGACCATTTCTATCTATGCCTTTGGTGTAAAGTGACAATCGTGGTTCCCTGCTTGTAGAATCTGATGAAATGTGCTTAAAAATTCCCATGATCGTCTGTGTTGGTTTTTAACAGCTTCTTGTTGAGAAGACACTCTGGACTTCAACATCTGTATGTGTATATTCATTGCAAACACCACATTAAATAGTAGAGCCAGATCGAAATAGGATGAAGACCAATGCCGATTATGGTAATTTTAAAAATCTATTATATCAGCCAATATTTTTTTTTTTTCTTTCAGGCACACGAAACAGATTTCCCTAGCATTTGTTATGTGTAGTTATTTGAGTCCTTACTTAGATAATATGACAGGGCAGGTTAAAAATAAACTTGTTTTATTGTAATGACAAGTCTTGGATTACTCATTTATGCTCTGCCTGACTTTGCTTGGATCAGCTGGTTGTTGTTTGTGGCGCTCTAAACACATGTGTTGCAAACAGGGAAGTTGCAGAGTGCCCTCTAGTGGACAAATGCGGCAATGTCAACACTACACTTAATTGGCTGATAAGTGAAAATTATTTGCTGATACTGATATATTGGAAAATAGCTAATACCGGCCAATATATCTGCTGGCCGATATGTCATTCGGGCTCATAGTCATTTTCAGATGTATTGAGACTCTGGAATCTCACAAAATCACGTGAAATAATCCCAAAATTCGATGTGAATTAGATCCTGACTGATACATCGGCAGATATCAGATGTTTGCTGAGATATTGGTGTCAGCATTTATAATTGCCGGTAAATGAAAATTTAAAAAGTAAAGAGATGGGAGAATCACCCTTTAATCATGTTATGAGTGTTGACGTTGCTTTGTTTCCCCAGCAGAGGGCACTCTGCAACTTCCCTGTTGGCAACATACATGTTTGGAATGCTACAAACACAACCACCAGCTGATCTGAGGCCTGTGTTATGGAGCTGGATTTTGTTTTCTCCATGTAACTTCGCGTTTTCTGTACTAAGGTGGTTCACTTCTTGCTGGGGTACATTGCCATGGTAATTTATACTGCAAACAACAGGTATGAAATTACCACCTACTGACTAATCAATTCTCTGGAAAATAGCATCACTATTTGTGGAAGATCTCTCCAACCTCTGTGTGCAGACAGTAGGAGGGTCTAAAGTTTCTTAATGGTGTCTAAACTCTGTGCTTTCCTGATGAGCATCAGTAAGAAATATAATTTTTAGATGCAGCTTTCCTTGTTTGTTTTTCTTCCTGTTGGCTGCAAACAATTTTACAACAATTTTGTTGTTCTGTATGTATAGTGTTGATTATATAAATCAGGACACCAATTTGTACTTGTGGACTTTATATCAATTGGAGGTAGACTAAGCCTACATTTGAATTCTGTTTTTGTATTTATTCATTACTTGCTCTCAAACCATTAAACACCATTGGGGCTGCAGCTGAAAGAATAGAGGGCCCAGAGCAGTCAGGCAGAGCGTAAACGAGTAATCCACGACTTGTTGTGACAGTAAACAAAGTCTATTTTTAAACTGCATTGTCATATTATCTTAGTAAGGACTCAGTAAATAACTACACATAACATATTAAGGAAATCTTTATTTTTTTGTGTCTGGAAGAAAAAAAAATCTGCCAATATATCTATCTACAATTTATATTGTAGGGTCTTTACCCTAAAATATAAAGCGCCTTGAGGCGACTGTTGTTGTGATTTGGCGCTGTACAAATAAAATTGAATTGAATTGAATTGAATCAGATTTTTAAATCACTGAATATCAGTATCGGTCTTTAAAATCCTATATTGGTCGGTCTCTAATGTAAATTCCATTATGTGGACATGAACAGTGTGAAGATGACTCTGCTTGAACCTGAAACTACAGGTTAAAAAAAAATGTCAAATGTGGTATTATTTTGAATGACAGTTGACACATAAGATCAAAATGTTTTATGTATCCTCTTGCCAGGAGACTAGATCACTTGAAAAGTAAAGAACCTTTATGAATTTTAGACCAGAATACATGCTACAGCATAGATTAACAGATTACATAGGCTATATTTAAATAAACGCGAATGTCTTACGTTAGTTCACATAAGTTTCATTAACTTACTACAGAGCTAAAAAGATTCTTAAGAAAGCTGAGTGAGAGTTTTGATTTTATATATGTAATTCTTTGTGATGCTTTTTGTACACCCCCACCCACCAGAGCCCCCTTACCAACAAATCACATATACTTTATATCATTCCTGATTTGTATTAGAATCACATTTTTCTATGCCTGTTGTATTAATAATGTAGGTTAACCCTCAGTAAGGCTCTGAAGATGTACAGTGGATATAAAAAGTGTACACACCCCTGTTAAAATGCCAGGTTTTTGTGATGTTAAAAACTGAGACCTCATTTCATCATTTCAAAACATTTCCCACCTTTGATGTGACCTATAACCTGTACAATTCAATGGAAAAACAAACAAATCTGTTGGGGGAAAAATATAAAAAATAAAAAACGTACAATAAGATGGTTGAATAAGTGTGCACACCCTTAAACTAATACTTTGTTGAAGCACCTTTTGATTTAATCACAGCATTCAGTCTTCTTGGGTACATACCTGCCATCAATTAGAGACTCTGATTAACCCCAAATAAAGTTCAGCTGTCCTAGCAGGATTTTCCTGACATTTACTCAGTTGCTGCTACAGCAAAAGCCATGGTTCTCAGAGCTTACAAAGCACCAAAGGGATCTCATTGTTGAAAGGTATCAGTCAGGAGAAGTATACAAAAAAATTTCCACAGCATTGGATATACCATGGAACACAGTGAAGACAGCCATCAACAAGTGGAAAAAATATGGGACAACAGTGACATTGCAAAGAAATGGATGTCCCCCCAAAATTGATGACAAGACGAAAACTAAAGCAACAGCAACACTGAAGGAGCTGCAGGAAGTTCTGGCAAATACTGGTTGTGTACTACATGTGACAGGAATCTCCCGTATTCTCCATATGTCTGGACTATGGGGTAGGGCTGCAAGATGGAAGCCTTTTCTGACAAAGAAAAACATCCAAGCCTGGCTACAGTTTGCAGAAAAATCAAGTCTCCCAAAAGCATGTGGGGAAAATGTGTTATGGTCTGAGACTAAGTTTGAACGTTCTGGCCATGATTCCAAAAGGTACGTTTGGTGCAAAAACACTTCACATCACCAAAAGAACACTATATCCACAGTGAAGCATGGTGGTAGCATTATCATGCTTTGGGGTTGCTTTTCTTCAGCTGGAACTGAGGTTTAGTCAAGGTGGAGGGAATTATGAACAGTTCTACATACCAGTTACTTTGGTGTCCTTCAGGTGACTGCTAGAAAGCTGAAGATGAAAAGGAATTTCCCCTTTCAACGCGACAATGACCCCAAGCATACATCCAAATCAACAAAATGGCTTCACGAGAAGAAAATTAAAGCTTTGGAATGGCCCAGCCAAAGCCCAGACCTAAATACAATAGAAAATCTGTGGTGTGACCTGAAGAGGGCTGTGCAAGAGATGCCCTCACAATCTGACAGATTTGGAGCGCTTTTGCAAGGAAGAGTGGGCAAATATTGCC
>VUQI01059522.1:0-12242 GCA_015106735.1 Paratilapia polleni
TGACAATGTGTACCGTACAGCCAATCACAGCACAGTGTCAGCGAGCAAACAGCCACTCAGTGACGCCCTGGGCGGCTGTGGCTCAGGAGGTAGAGCGAGTCGTCTACTAATCGGAAGGTCAGTGGTTCAATTCCTGGCTCCCCTAGTCTGCATGCCGAAGTATCCTTGGGCAAGATACTGAACCCCCCTTTGCCCCCGATGCATTCATCGGAGTGTGAGTGTGTGTGAATGTTAGTACTTAGCACTTAAGTGTAGATAAAAGTGCTGTATGAATGTACGTGTGACTGGGTGAATGTGGCCTGTAGTGTAAAGCGCTTTGAGTACACAGAAACTGAGTAGAAAAGCGCTATATAAGTACCAGTCCATTTACCATTTACCATCCTCTGTAACCTGAATACTGATCATAAACTCTCAACCCTTTATTATCTTTATGATGGTGTTGAGGTCTCAGAGTCTCAGGATGAAAAGTTTTCAGGACGAGTCCAGAGTGACAAAGACGCCCTCAGAGAAGGACGAATCAGACTTCAACTGTCCAGACTCAGGACTGAGGACTCGGGTCTGTACCTGTGTGAGGTGGACACAGGTTATGGCTCCGACTATGACATCTGCAGAGTCACAGTCTCTGGTAAGAGGATTCATTTTTAAAGGTGTGATCGCTCTGGACTGTTAAACTACATTCATAACCTCTAAGAGTTCATCACACAGACAGCTGCTAATTAGTGCTGAGTAACAGACCAATCAGAGACCAGCCACAGAGTTATTATAAAGGGGGAAACTATAAAGTGTGTACAAAATCAGCTTTAAATGAATAAACTCAAATTAAAATAGAAATGGTTCAAATTCAGTGTCTAGTGTCACATATTTCTGCCCAGCAGCTTTGTCTCACTTTTTAAAATTTTAATTCTTTATTTGTTTGTTTTTAATTTCAGAACCAAAGCCTGGAAAGACAGAAACAACTCAGCAAACACCAGGTCTGAATAAAGAGACCAAAGTTAGAGGTAAAAAAGATGAAAGTCTTTACAAAAGCATTACAGTCATATGGCTGGACAACAGGCAGGATGAACCCTGTACAGGCTGTCAGACTATAAGTGGTCATAAATTTAATTCTATGTGGTATCAGAAATGTGTAAATTAAAGCCCAGTGGACCCTCTCTGAACCAAACTGATTCTTCCCTAAATCCTCCTCCTGTCTGACAAATATTATGAAGCTCTTTGTCAACATAAAGCACTGAATCATGTTCATGTTATTGTGTGTTCCTGTTGCAGTAACTGTCTCTGTGGGTTTTTATTGTCAGGTGGAGGACGAGTGATCACTGCTGTGGTTTTATTCATCTTGCTGATCCTGGGTGGAGGAGCTGGATGTTTGTTTATGAAGAAGTGTAAAGATCAAGTGAGTCTTTCAGAGACAGAAAGTTTATTTTCTGATACATCAGGTTCTGTAAATCTTTAAATCATCTTCCTGTTTTAAACAGAGGAAGACCTGCTCACACACACCAATATGGAGGCTTTGATGAAGAAGGTGTCAGCATGTGGAAACCAGCACAAAGAGTCAGAAGAAGAGAGATCCTTGAAGCTGCAGATCAGACTGTAAAGATTTCTTCTTCAGGAGGATGAAGCAGAGTTGCAGCTTTGAGTTGGACAGCATTTTGTCAGTCAGAGCTGGGTCACAGTATAAATGTGGGAATAGAAGGAAGGACAAGTGCAGCTTGATCTGAACACAAAGACATCTGATGTTTGTCTTCTATGGTCAGAAACTCTGCAGCCTACCTGGAGCTACAGGCTGCTTTACCTGAAACCTTCAGTGACTGAACACACAGAGTTCCAGCTGTGAGCTGCTGATAAAACTGCACGTTTTACTACATATTGAACTTTTAGCTCTTATCCAGGGTCAGTGTTTCAACGTTTCTATGGACACTGTTTCACTTTCAGCAACAGGACACTAAAGTGTCACCGAGTGTTTTAGAAAATGATGTTTTATTCTTCAATGTGTTTGTTTTTGTCCTACAGTGTTTAATATAAAATAAGTGTTACAGTTAATATATTGAAGTTAAATTTGTTGATTGTGTGTTTGGAAGTTTTTTCATCATCTGATCAGGAACAAATGAAAAGCTTCCTTCAAACTTTGATATCCATTACTGATGGATTAAAAACACTTCCTGATTGGAGGTTTGTGATGACACTGATCAAACCTCTGATGCTTCAAAGTCTCATTTCCAACAAACATTACTGCAGATCAGTCAGTAGAGGGCAGCGTTCTCCTAAACCAAGAGCTGCTTCCACCACCTCACACATTTGCACTTTGTGTGTTGCTGGTTTATGTTATGTGTTGTATATTGTATTATAATAGTAAGGTAAGAATGTGTACATATTCTCTATCTTGTACTGTCTGAGTACCACGAAGAACCAGAACATTAATATTAACAAACTTGAGAAAACATCAACACGTGCTGTTATAACTTTTTCACTCCTAATAAATACCAAACACACCTGCCACCTGTCATAGTACAGACAGTTATTTTCTTTATTCATAACTCATCTAAAAGTGCAGAAAATAAACTCCAAATGTCTCCAAAGCAGGTTTTAAAGGGAGTGTTTGTACAGCTGGACTAAATGCAGTTTAAAGTGAGTTAGTTCCAACCTCTGGGACAGATGCAGCACATGCATCACACGTGTTTTTCACCCTGTAGGTGACAAGTTTTGCTGTTTAAGCACCTTTTTACAAGATAAGAAAACACTGTTGTCCTGCTATTGGTGTCTTAAAACATCTTACACCTCCAAACTGTACTGAATCCAGCGCACATCAGACCTGAAGCCGCCGCTGTTTCTAGGGCACAAATGAGACAACGTGTACGTAAACTCAAGCGTGGATTGCGTAACGGACATGGGTGAAAACATGTTTCAGCGTCTGATCCAGACTTACCTGACCGTCTGGTTTGACAGCCCAAAAGGGAGTGACACGGTACCTTTTGGTTCATGTGCTGGTGGATTTTATTTCCTGCCTGGCTGCAGCAAACTCGGATTATCCCGAACAAACCTAAACATAAATCGGTGATTCTCTGCGAAGCGAATGGAAACAGAAGCGAAAGTTTGTATCATTTTGTTGCTGTCCGGAGTCTGGATCTGCGGTAAGCCTTTTTTTCCCCACACATTACAGTCATGTATTTATCTCTGTGATTATGTGTCTCGTCTAACTGTAATAATAAAGAAGTAAGAGCAGAATAAACGTCTCTGTCAGTGGTTACAAAGCTCCTAAAAAGCGGGCACCAAATCCAGCAGGAAAATATGAGAAAACTGCATTTGTTACGTTTGTACAGAGCTGTTCGTGAGCCCTGAGGTCTGTAGAGGCAGGTTTTGGATTGAGGAGGTAACTTACGGGAACTTACCCTGCTACAGAGCAGGTTCAGCAGGGGAGAAGCTCTGTGGAAGCTCATTTCCGGCACTAAAATTTTTTTTATGCCATCTATAAGTCATAATTTTGACTTACTAACTCGAAATGTTAAGTTATTATCTCAAAATTTCGAGTTAGTAATTCAAAATTTTGAGATACCTAACTAAATTTCGACTCATGGAGGGCATTTTTCTTTTTTCTTCAATGGCGGAAACGAGCTTCCGTACCGCTCAGAGCCTCGAGCTCACCGGCTGATGACAAAGTTTGTGTCACTCTGAGCGACCCTGGCAAACTCTCAGCCAGGGAAACTATAGCACCAAGCCTGTGTGTAGTTGTAGCTAATGCTCAGCAGCACTGAATGTGTGAGTCTTTTGTTTTTTGATGATCAGTACTTGAATCTATGATCATTTGAACAAATTAACACTGTGTGTTACTCTTCTTTAAAAGGTGGAGGCTTAATGTCGGTGTATGTGCTGTGATTGGTGTCCCTGGTGAGTTTTTCATGGTGCACCTCCAGCCTCAGCAGACCATAGACAGGCTTGACCCAGGGGCGTAGCACTGAACTCTGGGCCCTACACATGAGCGGTCTCTGTGGGCCCCCTTCCTTTCTGGATCCATAACTCTCACGCATCTTTATTTTTTATTTCTTTTAAACAAATAACTGTGTGTGTAGTGGTCATCAGGGTAGCCAGTAATGAACTGTTCATACACCACATTTAATAGAAATCTTTGATACGTGAGTCTGCACAGTTTGAAATCTCCCCACATGCTGTAGTTTACACTTACTTTATGGTCCAGTGAGCTTTGCTTGGAAAATTAAACTTAAGAACACTTTTTTTCTTCATTTTTATTTAAGTATTTATGGTGGTATTAAAAAAAAGTCTTCTAACACTTTTCTAACACGCTCTGTCCTCTCCTCATTCTTCCCATCAGCCTCAGGGCAACCTTCACTTTCCTCTCTCTTCACTTCCATCATCATCATCATCATCAGGTCTTCTTGCTCACTATCTGCTACACAGACAGACACACCCTCTACAACAGTGAAGCACACAGGACTGATATGAGCGTCTTAACCTGCTGGGAGGAGACCCCAGTAGGACACCCCCGAAACCTTTAATGTCCTCTGATATTTGCTGTGCTGTTTTTACTACATTTAGCAGACTGTTTAAATTTTGTTTTTGCTTTGGTGATTTTGGAAGACTTTTCTTCATATATTATTACTTAATATTTTCATTTAAATACATTTTACCATTCTGTTGTTTGCTGTGTTTACCTCATTAATGTAATTTGTAACTATAACCAAAGAATTTCCCAAATCTGGGGTAAATGAAGTGTCTCATCTTAAATGCAGTAACAATGGCCTTTTTTTCACGTCTCATTACTTTGTCTTGTTTTTAGAAAGACTAAAAGTCATTCATTAAGAAGATTGACCCACAAATTCAGAACTGACTTCAAAACCTGAGGTAAGACTTTTTAAATAACTAAAATAATTAAAAAGGTCAGAAATAAGTACACACATGTTGTACTGTTGGCATGCTTCACTGAAAGAGATGAAGAGAGTAAAAAACATGTTGTTTTGCTTTTTAATTTTCAGAAGTGAGGGATGTCTCTTCAGGAGATCGGTCTGCTCTTTAAACATCGACCCTCAGCCTTCATTGCTGTTTTCGTGCTTCTGACACGTCTCTTCTGCAGAGGTACATATATAGATGTACAGCAGAGTTACAGGTTGGAAAACCAGTTCAGGCGTCCATGGTTTATGAGGCAGTGGGCTCCTGAGCACGCACGTCACCCCAAACATCACCTGGATTCAACCTAATTTCAGCCATGAGTTCATGCTTGTCCCATTGAGCAGTGTCCTGTTGATCAGGGATCAATAAGTCTAACTGGTACCCAGCTCTCCCAGTAAATACTGCACTGTAGACACATGGATGCTGATGTTGTTTGCATGTATAATGGAGGTTCAGTCAGACAGTCTCTTACAAAGCAATAAATATTGATCTTATTATTGCAGAAAAAAAGAAACAGTGACATTTGCTTTACATCTGATGTGAAGATGAAACGGTCCATTCCACATAGACTCCACTATTACCACACACTTTCCTTTTTTGAAAAAACATAACCAACACATTTATGATGGTACTTGGGGACTTCTGATCCATCTAAGCGGCACAGATGTTCCTGTACACTATCCCGGCCACTTGGTTGTACCTCTTAGTGCACGCTGTCCCAGCTTCCATCTGATATCTGCTACTATGTGCTGGACTCTCTCAGGCTCACCTTTGCACAGCCTGCAACCTGGATCCTGTTGGTTTTGGTAGACTCCTGCCTCTATGGGTCTGGTGCTTAGTGCCTGTTCTTGTGCTGCCACAGTCAGAGCCTCGGTGCTGTCCTTCAGGCCGGCCTTTTCTAGCCACTGGTAGGATTTCTTGATGTCAGCCACTTCCTCTGTCTGTTGATGGTTGATCCCATGGAGGGGCTTGGTCTTCTGCGATACTTCCTCCTCCTGTTCCTCATCACCGTCTGTCTTCAGCTGCCTGAGTCACTCTTGCAGCAGCTCAGCTCGGGCCGCCATCTTCCTGATGTATTCGTGGATGCTCCATGTTTCCTCCTGGATCGTGACTCTGACACTCTGTAATTTTCACCCTCCCTCTTTCCGTGGTTCATAGAGCCTCAGGGTGCTGGACTGTGGGTGGACCCTCCATGCATAGTGAGCAGTTTTTGTGTCTTGACATCAGGGACATCTATGTCCTCCTGTGGCCAAGCTTGTTACTCCAGCTGGGTATCTGATGACATAGGACACGTGTGGATGGCTTGGATCTTATTCCTACTGTTGATCGTATACAGAACAGCAGCGGGGACTGCGCATCACCTTGGTATATTCCACACTCGATGGAGACTTCTGCGATTTCCTTGGAGTTGGCCTCCAGTGTTGTCTTCCAAGGTCTCATTGAGTTCCTGATGAAGGATATCAGTGCACTGTTCGCAGCTTTCCGAGCTTCCTTGAGTTTGGCTTCCAGATTCTTGGTCTTATACCCAAGTGGTTCTAGGTGGGAGTACTGTGGCAGCAGCATATACAAGCTCGCTGGGTTCTGTGATACTTGTATCAGGGATGGTAAGTAGAGCTGTGTGGACATCTGCAAGCTCCTCTCTCCCTCTCTCCAGTGCTTATTATTATTATTATTATTATTATTATGGGCATCAGGTTTTATGGTGGACCCAGCCTTCCAGGTGGCTCCCAAAGCAGTAATTAAAAAAGCAGATCTGTTTCCTTGCAGGTTATTCTCAGGGTGGACCTCAGCAGCAAATAGTGGCTCTGCGTGGCGATGATGTCATTTTACCCTGTTTCCTGAAAACTCCGGCGGATGCTTCAAACCTGCAGCTGGAGTGGGCGAGAACTGACCTGACACCAGGATTTATCTACGTGTGGCAGCAAAACAAAGAAAACGTGGAGTTCAAACAGGCGTCCTACGTGGGAAGAACGTCACTGTCCTTTGACAAACTGAAGCACGGAGACGTTTCACTGACTCTCTCCAAAGTAAAACTGTCTGATGAGGGACCGTACAGATGCCTCATTCCACAGCTGGGTCAGGAGTCGTATGTTCACCTTAGTGTGGGTAAGCTGATCTTTCTTTAATACACGCATTTAATGATGTGGTCGATTTATCACTCTCGTGGTTTATCAGAGTTCATAGAAGTATTTCTAGCTGAATTTTTGACATCGTTTGTCTTTCCCAGTGTGTAACACTCAGTACGTGAGTTTCGTTTCCAAAATGATGTCGTTAGCTTTTTGACACTTAAAGGACTGAGGTTCATAAGTGTTTGTTCATATATGTTATCATTGTGTTTTGTTTTGTTTTCTGATACAAACCGAGTAAAAAATAGCTTTGGGTCTCGTGTAATCTCTTTTTAAATCATTTTCTCACATCCCTCTGCCCTCTCCCCAAAATGTTTGAACCTTTCTGCCAAACACAGTGAAAAATGTTCCTTTAGCCTCTTTGCATTTACTACATATGTCTTGTATATTTCCATCGTAATGATTTAACTTGGCAGGAGCTACATATGTTCACATTAACCAGTTACAGTGTGTTAGTCTGAGTTGTGTATTCACCGTCTGAGTTACAGCACGAGCTGATTTCCAATCCTCTGCTGAGATTTCAGTTTCTGCAACTCCCTCTATATGTGATCTCTCTCTCTGAGGTTGTTGTAGACTGTAAGATTCATTGTGGGCTCAATGAGGAACATCATTTGCTGAAAAAAACAAACAGACAGACAAAAAAACCATAATGGACCTCAGCTGTACAGCTCAAGAACACCACAGTAAATCTGGATATTTAACCCCTCACAGTCTGAATGCATCTTCTGCATTTATTTTTAAAGTATGGATTCCAGCAGTCACTGAAACAGGTAGAAACATCCATTTATCAGTTAAATCGCAGGAATGATGTTCACTACATATTTCCACATGTTGTATCAGAGTTTGAGGCCTTTGGCTGCTGCTGCTGGGTAAAAAAACAGGAAGGAAATAAAGAAAAAAGCTCTGAATATGTAGGTCTGCCCAAACATTCACTGGTACCAGATGTGCAGCAGGTCACGGTGAACTCTCCTGTCTCCCATCATCAGGTTCAGTCTCTGCTCCCGTCATAGAGGTGATTTCAAATCACAGCAGCAGGGTGGAGTTACAGTGTGAGTCTGCAGGCTGGTATCCAGAGCCTGAGGTGCTTTGGATGGACGGTGAGGGAAACCTCCTCTCTGCTGGACCTACAGAGACCCTCAGAGGTCCTGATGGTCTCTATACTGTCAGCAGCAGAGTGACTGTGGAGAAGAGACACAGCAACAACTTCACCTGCAGAGTCCAACAAAAGCACATCAACCAGAGCAGAGAGACACACATACATGTTCCAGGTACTAATGACTCACATTCAGGAACAAAATATTTCATGACTCCTATGATGTGCAGTTTGAACCACATCAGAAGTAGTTTCACATGGATAACATGTATTTCTGTTCTATCATTTAAGGTCCTGTTATCATGGACAAACCATCGGCCACTTTCATTATCGTCATTGTTTGCTTGCTGTATGTTTGTGCAGTTATCTCTCTCGTGTGGAATTGTATAGCATCAACAAAACCTGGTAGGTCATCGATCGTTTTCCCTTCTCTTTAACAAGTAGGAGACGTTATCTAGAGTAAGAAAGCAGAATCTGCACTGAGGCTGGATTTATGATGCTTAATTCAGCAGAATAAATAAATAAAGCATAGTGTTACATTTTCCCATAAATCAACATTTGGTTCTGTATTTATGCTCAGTTTACAGCTTGTGTGTGCTCTGATCAGCATTTTTTAAATGCAAACACCAAAAATGTAACGTGTATTGTGGAGGCTGAAATGCAGCGTTACAGGATCTCCATCACCCCAAAGCTGCAGTTAAAGCAGGAGGGGGAAAGAAAGAGCCTCAATGCACAACTGCATGATAATTATTCACAAAAATGTGTGTTATCTGAGTGAAGTTAAATTAGAAAAGCCTTTTGACATGACATGTTCAGTGTTTCTGTACAATGGTCCATATTCAGAGATACAAACACAGGTTTATAACACTTTGTCATTTCTGTGTGTAGAACCCAAGAAGAATGAAACTGAACTGAAGAGAAGCAAACAAAACCCGACCACAGCTCCTACTGACGACACCGGGACCATAGAAACAAAAGAAGAGCCGACATCAGAACAGCTGGAAAATCACACGTCTCCTACTGGCACAAGTGAGGAGATGAAAGAAAACGAGAAGGAAACAGAGACACAAAATACTGCACATTCTAACCTTAACAAGGAGTGAACGTTAAACTAAAGAGCAAGTGGGCCAAGTATGAACACAAAGGTCCAAAGCTGACGCTCCTAATGTAGGCTCTGTAAGGTCTCTACAGTGGGTCTGTTATGTCTCTGCTGTGTCCAGCACTTTCAGGAATGTAATGTGTGCAATGGTAAGACACACAAGACCTCAGACAAAACATCATTTGATGCCCTGAGACGAGAACGTGTGTGTGTAATGTGTGTATGATGATAATGTCACTGTGCTCGTCGCAGTTCACTTTTCTTTATACAGAACATATAAACATAAACTGCAGCTGATCAGAAAACATAAAACTCACCATGTGTTCACGTCTGTGAGGAGGTGGCCGTGAGTTTGCACACGGGAAGTAAAATCTGCATTTAACATGTTGCACTGTAAGAATTTAGTTGTGTTAAAGGGAATTCAGCATTTGTGGTTGAATTTGTAACCTTGGCGATTCAACACTAAAATAGTGTTTACCTGCTGGGATGAGTTAAAACACAAGCAAACAAACCAACAAACCTTCCATTTGTCTACAACTCTTCCAATAAGGTTCACACACTAGAAAGTGTTGTATTGGTTGTACCACTAGAGGGAGCCACAGAGCAAGCTGTCGCTTTGACAGCAGGATCAGCGTAAAGCAGACGAACTGTATACATTTGCAGGTTTTACTATACAGCAAAGAGCCAGAGGAAATTACAGAGTCTGAATTGAGTACAGAGTGCAGGTCAGCCTGTGGAACAATTGTGAAGGTGAACTATAGTTCAGAAATGTATGATGTTACCTTTCAAACTAACTCTCTTATGAGCATTTGGCTTTGTATTTCTTCTTTGGGTCTGCCATGTGTCTGTTGATACCCAACATGATCAGACATGTTTTCTTGGGTGTGTTTCCTACTGTTTGACCACATTTATAGGCTACCCAGGCACTAGGTGTCTCTGTTTGGTTTTGTGCTTTCTCCTGCAGGAGTCTGTTGGAGGGTAATGAGCAGGAGGAGCTACACCTGGGCCAAAAAGCTCCTCCCCTGACCCGCTCAGCTCCAGCATGGTTTCTGTTCTTTGGACTGCCACTCATCTGTGTGTATTTTACAAGGCTGACTTGATAATAAGCACACATTTTTGTAAATTAGTTTTGTTTTTGTAAATAAATGGGGTGTTTTTTCCTAAGTTACCTCCTCGTCCTGCTTTCCATTGTTTGTTGCAGTGTATGAGCCAGGCTGTGACAATATGTACATCTATGTAAATACAGTACATGCAGTCGCGTGAAGCAGAAAGTACACCCTCTTTCAATTCTAAAGTTTCACACATCAGGACGATAAAAATCATCTGGTCCTTAGCAGGTCTTAAAATTATCCAAATACAACTGAGGATTTTCCTGGGACGTCAAGACAGAAGATTGGAAACTGTCTTGAATGTTTCCCACTTGTGAATAATCTTACAGGCTGCAGATTCTTTGGAAATGGCCCTTCTCAGATTGATGGGCAGCAACATTTGCTTCTATAAGACCACTGCTGATGTCTTTCCTCCTTGGCATTGTGTTAACACACACCTGAATGCTGCAGACCAGCAAACCTCTGCTTTTATAGAGGCGCTCACACTTGCTGATGACCAGTTCATCAAGTGCATTTGATTAGCAGCAGCTGCCTGCTACAGTTGCTGTCCAACAGTTAAAGCATTTTAAAGTGCTTCGAATCACTGGGAATATGAACATAGTTAAACCGCCAGTGAGCTCCTGCAGGGGTGCAGGAAGGCTGTGAACATAGTGAGAGGAGGCTCAGATTAATAAGTAAAGGGTTTAAAGAGATTCATAAGAATACGTGAGGAGGTTGTGGCTTCAATTTTCTGCAAAACAAACTGATGAATCTGCTTTCAATGACTTAAGAAGGTGTTTGATGGAGCAAAAACGAGCCTGATGGAGGTTTTATATGATACAATACAAAGTGAGAACGGAGAAGATACGAATGAACACATCACACAGTCAGATATGTCAGACTGAGGTCAGCTGAGAGATAAACAGGCAGATTAGCTCCTCGTTGTGGTTCCTGTACTAACGTATGAGAGACACATGAATGACTGAGGAAGATGAATGGTGTGCATTAAACCTGAATTCTTGTTGATGACCACCTTTGAGCACGACCTGTGGCCAGGGGCGACTCTAGGAACCAAACCTTTAGGGGGGCTCGGCCCCCAGTCATAAAGTCATGCATGCGGTGCCTTGCAATAACAACAAAGGAATATGCTACTTCAATTCAGATAGGTACACATTACAATGTTACCTTCAAAATCAACCTAATTAGTTGGATGAGCTATTGTAGCGTCTAAGAATAATTCAGTCACAGATTTCAATATAATACACTGGCTTTAGGGTGGACCCTTTAGTTATGAAACCTGAGGCAAAGGCAGAATTTTCCAAAGTAAGTTAAAGAACAATTTGTAGCAAAGCAGAAATTTAGGAGAAACCTGAACAATATTGTTTCAATCTCTTACACAGAGGCAGTTCACCAAATCATCAAGTAATTAAAGTAGCATTATTCAGTACAAGAAGCAAACTGAACTGAAGAGAGCTGCTTTCACATTAAAGTTTTTGAATTCATACAAACCCTCGCTTTGTTGTGCAGACTCAACACAGGACATCAGATACTCAAATTCCAGGAGTGGAGAATAGATTTGTAGTCTGTCACTTCAGTGTAGTGGCAGCCATCCTGTTCAAGCCATGTTTAGAGTGATACGAATCCTGTTAAATGCTACTGTTCATATCAGTGAATATGTTCTGTTTCAAGCGCCCACTGACATTTTGTAAGTGTGCTGCTGGAAATGCCTGGAAAACGATTTTGTGATTTTATTTATTTATTTTTTTGGTGAGACAGTTACTGTCTGCTTCTTTGCTCACCTGGTTCTTCCTGCTCTTGTACAACCTCACACTGCTTAGTTATGTGAAATCATCATCAGTGAGTGTGGACAAAGCAGAAGCTACCTTGGCTTTCTAACTTTTTTTGTTGACTTTGACTGCATGTCCACTCTTACCTGTTTC
>VUQI01059524.1:0-16889 GCA_015106735.1 Paratilapia polleni
GGGTGTTTCTGTCACATACACCGATCAGGCATAACATTATGACTACCTGCCTAATATTGTGTTGGTCCCACTTTTGCTGACCATACACAACAAACTGCAATGCACTGTGTATTCTGACACCTTTCTATCAGAACCAGCATTAACTTCTTCTGCAGTTTGAGCTACAGTAGCTCATCTGTTGGATCGGACCACACGGGCCAGCCTTCGCTCCCCACGTGCATCAATGAGCATCAGTGAGCCTTGGCGGCCCATGACCCTGTCGCCGGTTCACCACTGTTCCTTCCTTGGACCACTTTTGATAGATACTGACCACTGCTGACCGGGAACACCCCACAAGAGCTGCAGTTTTGGAGATGCTCTGACCCAGTCGTCTAGCCATCATAATTTGGTCCTTGTCAAACTCACTCAAATCCTTACACTTGCTCATTTTTCCTGCTTCAACACATCAATGACAAAATGTTCACTTGCTCCCTAATATATCCCACCCACTAACATGTGCCATGATGAAGAGATAATCAGTGTTATTCACTTATCCATAATGTTATAATGTTATGCCTGATCGGTGTAGTTTTTCAGCATTTAGCTGCAGCTCTTTTTACTCTTCTCCTCGTTACAGTCCATCTAGCTGTGTGCATCTTTGTGCTGCATGTCTGCATGAGAACATGCAGTCTAGAGAAGATAGTGATCTATGGTTTCTGAGAGTCCCTCAACTCATTCCTGTTTCCTTAAATATCAAGGTGAGAAGAAGAAGTACAATTCTTATTTTAAATCACCCTTAAAATAAGAAATATGGAGGATGTATTTGAGAAAAGATGGATTTTGGATGGTGGGACTTCAGAAATATGCTATTAAAGTCACCTTTATAGAGATTTTCTCACGTAATTATTAACAATGTAAAAGGATACAAACACACATTGTGAAAAACGAATATGTGAATGAATATGCATGGCTAAACCTGAAACTGTACTTAATATGTACAAATATATGCAATGTCCAAACTATCTGTTGTGGTTTGTGGTGTGTTTTTATATGCACGACTTAAATCTTTCCTTTGGCTTTTAGAAATTAAAGAAAAAAGGAGGAAAAGACAAATTGGTGCAAAAAGAATAACATCAGTGGTTTATTTGCACTGAAGTCGAGTACCTCCATGCATCAAATGGACTGCATTTTCTTTGTACTTCTATTTTTTACATTTAACCCTAATTTCATTTTACCTAAACTTACTTTATTTTCCATTGGTGCCTTTGTTCTTTATATGATTGAGAGAGATATTTCTGATGAGTGGGGGCTGCCATGTCATACTCTACTCATCAAATGTTTGCTGTAATGTCATCATCTGCAAATTAAGCCACCAAAGACAGTAAGGATATGTGACACGTCTTTATTAGGAAGAAAAATATTTACAGCTATTCAGCAGTTGGCTGAGAAAGGACTGATACGGTAAATCTTAGAGATGACAAATTGTGGATTAAAAAAAAAACAGCACAGCTGTGTGCACACAGAAGAGACAGCTCTAATCAAATTAGTCCACGGGCTCAGGCAGGTCCTGGTAGCTGCTGACCTGTGGATGGTACTGACTAATCTCAGGCTGTTCATGGTTGAGCTCAGCGTATTCTACAGAACCCTGCAGACACACAAGCAGAGACATTAAACATAGTTTCTGATCATTAAACACACAACACAAAGCAGCTGACACCTTCTCAAGGGCCCCCAAAAAATACTCGTTCGTGGGTGCTGTTAAGATGTATGTTACTAAACTGCACCTACATGCTTTCAAATCTGATTTTAATTTGTGTTTTCGTTCATCTCCTGAACCGCCTAAACCTACAGATCCCTAAAGCGCAAACTGCAAGTTCTCTCCCAAACATCAGCTTCCTGATCCAATCAAACTGCACAATCTGCCATCAAGAAGATACAAAGATGATAAATTAGCCACTTTCAGACAGTGATGCAACATCCTCAGTTTATTATTTCAAATTCCTCAGTTTAGTCGTCCTGAGCACCATGTAAGGACAACAGTGCAGTCACCAGTGGCTGTGATTAGGGCTCACTGGGAGACGGTATGTTGGCTGAGATGGGCTTGGAGGTAATTTGACTGGACCGCAGTGCCTGATCTGACTGTCTGATAGGGAAGGAAGCCCCGGCCCAAATGGCTTTGTTCTTGTCTGGAAACATTGACAGCCATTTCCCTCACGCTCTGGTTTATCGGCCTGCAGAGGGTCACTGTGACCAGGAGGACAGCCTACATTACATGAGTTACTATTTATAACTGGGATGACTATTTTACCCACTGGCCAAGTAAATGTGGCAGAAAAAGACAAGTATGCTTGATGAAAGAAAATGAAGATTTGCTTATACTGCTTCTTATCATGTGTCACAGAATGCATTAAAAACAGGACAAATTAAAAGTTAAGATTTAACTAGAGAGTGACAAAGTGTTTTGGAGAGCTTTCCATTTGGAGAGGTCTCACTATTTTAGTGAGGCCTAAAGGGTCAGAGCCTTTTTGGAGTCTGACTGTCATCTTTTTGATATTGTGTGTTTTGACTTTTTTTGAGGCCTCAAGGATGGCCTGGCTGCTGTTGTCTAGTTTGCTAGATGGTGCAAAAACCAACTGTGTTCCCTCATTTGGCAGGGAGAGTAAATGTAAGAGGAGTTACAAAGAAACCTTTGGCTCAACTACACTGGCTACCTGTAAAATACAGAATTGATTTTAAAATGTACCTGTTTTTGTTTTCTTGTCAGTGCTTTTATTTGTAGACTTTTTTCCACCTTTTAATATTTTCTCTTAGCTGTATTATTTTCTTTAACATTGTTGTTGTTAGAGTTGTTATTTATTTGCCTTTTTAATGTAATCATATATTTTTTGAATAGGTTTTCCTCGCATCTGTGGCATTTGCTAATTTGATTGGGTGATTTTCATGATTTGTGGTCATCATGTTGTATATTTCTCTCCCTTCTGTATACTTTTCTTTACTAGATAACTCAAAAGCACACTGGGTCAACTCCTGCGGTTTTATAATGTGCTACACATAAAATTGACTTGACTTGACTTTTATGTATTATAGATGAGAGGGGAAAGATTTCATTCTGATGATATTGGCACACATTTTACACAGAGAGGCATCTTTCTGGAAAAAAAAACAAACCTATGTGTTTTCTCTAATTATTAATTCTGATTGACATTATTTTTTTATAACCATAACCGAGAACTTGTGAAAACTCACTGACCCTGTGTTGACTGAGTGTTGAATTTAATGAGAATAAATGGAGGGATTAACACACATAAGTTATTAAAATATAACTAATAAACATTTGCCACTGTTCAGGATGCACTGTTCATTAAGGTGTAAAAATATACAGCAGTGGTACTAATTGGCACTCCATAGATAGTTATGCATGAATAAACTGACAACCTATATGTGCCATCCTAATGAACTCATACTGCTGGTCAGTGTGCAGCACTGAGACATTTAACATTTGAATGTAACAACGGATCTGAATACATTTAATGCATTTATAACTCATAACACCTCATAAATTTTACATGTGGTCTTAAGACAGTTGTGGATGTGTTAATCAGTGTGTAATACTGAGAATGTGAAGAGGTTAAAACTCCAGCAGCACTTGTATAGAACAACTTTATTGTTCGATTGAAGCGTTCAGGTTGTGGCCTTCATCAGGGCCATCATAAAAAAATAGTAAAACAACCAGTCATGTACATCCACTTCCATATCCAGGAATGAGGCACCTACAAGGATGGGCTGGACATCTGCTCATGTGGCTTCACATCAGTCAAAAGTCACATCATCTGGCAAAAGGGAGGGTCCACAGAAAACCTGGGTGGTACCATTTTGGTCCACAAACTGAAGAAGTGCAACTTAGGCGTGGTGTTTAAGTTTTGCACCACTTGCAGCTGATATGTCTGCTTCCAAAGACTTCCAAAGACCACCCAGGCTCACTGGCAGATGTGTATGATTGGTCATTTTGTATTTTTCTACTATATACCAAATCTCCTTACAATGCTGTCTGAAATATGTTTTATGATGACCCCAATGAAGGCCACAAGCCCAAATGGCTTGGTCAAACAACAAAGATGTTTCTACATACTACAAGTGTTGCAGGAATTTTAACCTAAATCTCCAGACTTTATCATCTTCTTTCTGTGCACCTTGGAAGTAGGTGACATTGTCCCAGAAATCTCTACTTTTTTTCTATATTTCTATGAGCACGTAAAATACAATGGCAGTTATAAACACAATGGAAATGATCTGACACAAATTGTTTTGAAAAGTAACTCCTGTTATCCAATTAAACTTTGTACTTTTTTAAGGAAAATGCATTACAAAACATTCAATTATTGTTATATCTTATGTTTTTGTGTACTGAATATTAATGATATAAAGAGTTTTCAAGTCATAAGCAAGGACAAAAGGGCAGTGAAGTCTAATGATGATAGTAACAAAAAGTGAGATGTGTGCTTTCTTGCCAGAAAATCCCACCAAAGACTTCTGAAGATAAGTGTGACTGTGCAGATAATTACTCACATAGTCATGATGGTCAGCAGCACCTGGAGGGAAAAGCATCACTGGTTAAATGTGCATTGGCTGGGTGTGTACACCGCTCATTCACTGACTGACCTCAGAGTCATTCATTAGTCATTTGGGAGTCGCGTCAACGTGGCTAACCTTGCTGACTCATTTTTTCTTCCTCTGCAGAGGCCTTTCTATCAGCCTGTAAGTTTTGCCAGTCATCTCAATCAATGTGTACAATATTCCTTCTCTCTCTCTTGAAGATGTTTCTCTCAACAACATCTTTTATCAGTGCTGAACAGGAAACATTAGGACTCTGATGGACTGCTTGATAGAGACATGCAGTGTCTGGCTTCTGTTCTAATAACAGGAAGTTCCTGCCAGCAGTAACAGGATACGGTCATGGTTGTGTAGCTGGCAGGGGTAAACTGTCCTTCCATCAGTAATACACGATTTTAATGTTGAAATGACATTTGGTTACATCTGAAATGTCTCCACTACCATCAGATTGCAGTTTTTAAAGCTGCATTAGCTCATTCTTTGTAACTCAGAGGCAGCAAAAGCAGATAAGAAGCTGATATGATTATGAAACTGATAAAGCTGCTAACCAGAGTATAATCATATAGACTAACATTCATTAGGAGTTGTCTTTCTGATCAGCAAACATGGCATTTAGCTACGCTTAGGTACCCATACTACAGAGGAGCAGAACTGCCAATGAATTTTTGGTGAATCAGTAATAAATTTAGACAGAAATAAATGACTTATTAAATTAATACCCCACTAAATGCACCAAAGAAATGCAGGTATTCATTAATTTATTATTATTATTATTGTTTTTAATTTATGTATATCTGTATCTATCTATTTATTTACCTTAACATTTCTACTTTACTTTTTATGTATTTTTTCCCTTATTCATTGTCCAAAATTTTTTAATTAACCTATTAAAACAACAAAATCACAAAATAATGTAAACAAATAAACAGATCAGGGCAAGAGCAGACCGGCAACTCCCGTGTGCTGAAAGGTAAAATTATTGTTTTTGTCAGTGGAGTCTGGTAGCTTCAATAAAACGGTTAATGTACTCCTAATATAGCACACACTTAAACTTTTTTTTCTTTAGGTGGGCCCCCCTTTTTTAAGGCAACTAAAATGTGTGTTGTTGCTATTTTTACTCTTAATGCAATAGGTAAAAAGCTGACCACATGACACACTCTGAAGGATAGGCCCCTCATTTGCATAATGAAGCAGAAATCAACTCAAGAAATGTAAAATAAATAAATAAATAAATCATGAAAAATATGGTAAATAAATTGTTTGAGCTAAACAATTAGCAAATTAAAAAAAACATTAAAACAGAAATAAAAATGTATGCCTCATTAATGAACCCCTACATTCATTTTTAAATATTATTTGTGGTGAATATTATGGCATATTAATTATTTCTTGATTATTTTTTTGGGTCATTTATTTCTGAAAACATTTTTGATTTTGGCAGTTTCAGCCCTCCATATCCACCAACACTTAAGGAAAACATCAGACTGCTGAGCAGTAAAAAGCAGCACTGTGTTCACAAGCTGTTTATCTGTGGATGGTGGAAACTGCTAAAATAAAAAATGAATACATTGCTCTTCACAACTTTTCACACATTGGTTGATCACATTTAGAGAAAAACATATTTTAACTGGCTAAAATATGTTTTCATTTTATTAAGAATATGTTCACTGTTTCACAGCCCTTTCCAACAGTAAACCGAAGCTATGAGACTCCACTGACAAAAACTGTAATCTTCCCTGACAGAACATGAGAGGTGCTACTGCTGCCTTCATCTGTTTGTTTGCAAACAGAGAAATGCAAAAGGGAAAAAATTACATAAATATATATATATTCAAAAATGAACAAATCAATCAAAAGCAGATATTAAAAATTATTTATGAAATAAGCTTTATTTTTAGTGTATTTCAGTTTTTTAATTTTGGAAGTTTCAGTTCTCCATATTTATGGTCATTGAAAAAAGCTGCTTGTTTCAGCGGCTGACACGAGAAGTGAGACAAAACCTGCTGGGCAGTAAAACAAAACAACGAGCTGAAAGATGCTAAAATGCTCTGCAAGGCTGAAGGAAACTGTAGAGCTGGGTGATAATTCTCTGTATGGTATTTATATAAACCAGTCTAAATAAAAAGTATTAATCAGATCAGCTTTAAAGATCAAACTCACCATGTGGAGAGTTTTGGAGCTCGCTGTAAACTGTGTCTGTGCCTTTTTTCAGTGGAACTGTTAAAGTAAAAAGAAGACATTAGTCTGCTTGAAGATCAAAAGACAAACTTTAGCAGACACTGTCTGTATGATCTATCATTTACAGAAACCTAAAAATAGGCAGGTTGTGTCACACTCTAACTGCCATCTCGGGTCCGATGGGACCTTGAGCACAAGACCATGAAGAAGAAGAAGCAGAAACCACCCTGGCATTTAGCTCAGCCCTTCCTGTTTATAAGGTCTACAATGATTGTTGAAATCCCAGTAGTTATCCCTGCATTTACAGCAACCTGGAGATGTATTAATTATGGGTAATTAAACCCCTCCCAGTAAGCGTTGTTCTGTCTTATCAACTATAAAGGAATGTGGGTAAAGCAGTGAAAATTACTTTGGTGAGAAGGTTTGGAGCAGGATGAGAAAATGAGCAAAATGATAAAAAAAAAAAACCCAAAAAAACAGAGCAACAAAAGGTTAAATGAACAGATTTTTTTGTGTAAAACTGTATATTATTATATATTTATCTATTTATTTATTTTCTCTCCTTGTTATTCTATTTAATTACTTTATCTTTTCCCTCTTCCCTTTGCTGCAAATCCTTGATCCCAGACTGAACAAAGTTAAACACATTCACACAGCACTCTCTCTCATACACTACACATCACACACAATCACTCCCCAATATTCACTACAACCCTGTCCTTACATTTGTACCAACTGGTCTTGTTTCTGCACGTATTGTATGTCCACGTTCTGTCCTAATGTATCTTGTTCTATTGTTGTTCTATTTTTGAAAATAAACTTTTTATAATTTTTCTTTGTGTGTTTGTAAACTGCTAACCTCTGGCAGGATCCGCTGACCGGGCATGCACCACCTCGGTGTACTCCACGTCAGGCTCGGTGGACACCTCGCTGGACAACTCGTCATCGCTGCCTGCACCAATAAGATTTTCTTTAACACACTAAACCCTGAGCATGATAAGCAACAATTGCAAATGCTGAGTTTATAAAAGAAGCCTTGATTATCACCTCCATGGATTTAATGTTTAATCTTGCAGTGATACAGACAGTTATGTAGCCAGGCTGGACATAGGATTTTCAGTATGATGTAGTATATCTGGGGTGTGGTTACACATTTCCAACTACTCCCAACTACACCTGAGAAGGCCTAATTTGTAAGGTTCAAATCCCTCTAAGCCCTCTAAGCCCACCCACATTAGAAATACATCTTTAGTAAAACGATCATCCCAGACACCCTCAAAATGAGCTTTTTTTTTTTTTTTGTACATTAACTTTAGCATGTTTAAAGAAGCCATGCAAAGTTTTGCCTTCATACTATAAATTATAATTTAGTGGTCCCCAAGTACATTGGGGTGGGTTGAAATTTGGCATTTTTAAATTCATGTTATTTTTTCCAGCATATACCTTCAGAAGTACAGGAGATATCCACCTGAAATTTTCAGGGCTGAAAAACATGTTTAAGCGCTGTTAAAAACTGCAACCAAATCAATTTTACACCCATTCCAAGTGTCACAATCTAAAGGCAAAATCTTGTTTTTTTCTGAACTTTGAGTATCTATATCACGTGATATACAGTATCATAGTGGAGCCTATCCTAGCTGTCATAGGAGAGGTGGGGGGTAAATCCTGGACAGGTCGCCAGTCTGTAGCATACTCTTTACATATGCTAAAGTTATCTTACAAAAAAAATGAGGTTTTTCTGAGGGTGGCAGGTGGGAACTTTTTTTCTGATTTGACTGATTTTATATGGAATTATGCAAGAGCAATACTATCTCAGCTCACCAGCATCAGGTTTCCGCTCACTCCACACACTGACTTCAGCTCTGTCCACCCTCACTGTGAAACACAGACACAGACAGAAAGATAGACAGACTCATTTATTTCAGGTCAAAAGGCAGCTGCCAAAATCAGACTATAAGCTGCAAAAAATGTACACCAGTAAGAAGAAACATACCTTAATAGGTAACTAGTAGTAAAATCTTACATTACAGAACCACAGGTGTGACTGTCACATGATATCTAGATTATGTGTGTTTGTGTCATTCATGGGGAATAGCTTTCTTTTTGGGAAATATACAGTACTTCTTCACGTCCTTGCTGCTGTTGGGTGGGAGGTCTGGCAGCCTCACACAGTCATGAGAAAGTTATCAATCTTCACATCTAACTCTTGTCAAGAATGAGAATAAATGTATTTCCCAAAACTATTTCTTTAATGTTTTCACATGATTAGAAGAGATAACTGAGATATGAGATAAGCTTTTGGTGGCACACTCCCTCGCCTTGGCCCACCAGGGAGACTTTAACAGTAACAAAAAGAGCAGATTTTAAATCCTCATCTGGAACACACAGAAATCTTCCGCTGCCTTGTGCACAATAGGTTGTTAATTCAGCAGCGGCTGAATGGCAAAAACAACTTCCCAGTTGGTAATCTAATCTCACCCACAGCTAAACCAAGGCTTATGTGATTAATTTCCTCCACCTGCTGCATGCATTCAAACTTGCCTGGCCTGAAACAAAATAAGCTGCAACCCTCCTCACCAGCGCTGGTTTTATCAGCACTGACCCCCATGAGCGTGCTCTGTGCCAGCATAGGAAGTCTCTTGCAGACTCCATTGTTTCAGTTTTTCAAGGAAGTCTCTGTGGCACATTCCTTTTTTGAAAATGAATAGACTTCATCTTATGTTGGTTTTCTTGCCTTGGACTTGGTTGCACATAACCAAACACTACACATGTATGATATTAGTAAATATTATTCTTGCACATTTTTACACAAATTTAGCCTCAGATGAGCAGAAAAAGCAGAAGTAAAATGAATGAAGGGTACCAACACACCTCTAAATTAAACCAATGTCTTTATTCTACAAGTTTCCCTCCCAATCAGATGAGGGATCAACCAAAAATATATACACACATTTCCTGTGAGTGTAACAAAATGTATCTACAAATCAGCATATTTTAAAAATGCACGTGAGACAAGTAGAGCAATACAACAGTCAAAGTCATGCAATCGCACAGACACGGTGAGCAAAGAAACAAAAAGCCAGACACAGTAATGTTAGGTATAAAATCGGAGGCCATTTAGATGGCAGGAGGAGGGGAGAGGGAGCAGTGAGTCCTGTTTTTTATCTTTTCAATAGAAAAAAAAACACCCCTCCTTTGTAGTGAGAAAATGTCTGTGAATAATGACCTGCAAAAATCAGCATTGTTAACAGGATTACTCTCTCTCATGTTTGTCTCCAAAAGTCTTTTCTGTGAACTTCCTTTTCCTTCAGAGTAAGTAAACATTACTTCAATGTCTCTCCACCCACTGTTGGGGTGTCTACACTGTGGCTGGGATACTGTAGCTGCTCCTGTTGCTGATGTCAGCAGGTACCGACGCCACGCTATCTCGCGTCCCATTGGTCACTTTCCCCTCCTTGCCATCATAGAAAGACACTGCGTCTGGAAGGAGATGATAATGGGTGCTCTGAGCAGTTTGCAACAAGTTTGACAATCAGTGCCCCGTGCCCTACTTTTCCTGCCTCTGCTTAGACGCAAACACAAACTACAAGCAAAAAAAAAAAACAAAACCAAAAAAAAACCAAAAATGAGAGCAAGACAAAGACAACAAGCTCAAACATGGATGAACATGAACAGGATGGCAACAACTGGAAAGCAACATAGACAGTAACAAAAAAATGGGTAGCCAGGTCTCCTTTGCAGGAGCCCTGCATGCATATTAGAAGATGGATCATTGGGGGGTGAGGGTTATGTACTACAGGATGTGATGGTGGAGGTGAGGGGAATCATTATTGGATGGTAACATAATGACTAATGAGGCCAGTTAGTGACACGCAGGAGAAAAGTAAAACCAATCTACCTGTGGCTGCGTTATAAACCTCTGTGTCGTGGGTTAGATTCACTGTTAAAGAGTCATCTGATTTAGGGCTCGAAGGCTTTCTGAGAAATGGTGAAAATAAAGTTAGCTCAGGCAGCAGTGAAGTCAAAAACAAATCAAACAAATTCCACAAACAGCTAAAACAAACATATACAAAAACAAAGCAACTATAGAGGCAGTTTTGCATGTTGTGGTCGTTTGTTAGCTAGCTTGCAGTCTTCTTCTTTCCTGCACATAGTTGCAGAATTTTTTGTTGCATTACCTGTTCATTTCCCTCATGTGCATCTCTGTGCATGTTCACAACATACAAGGCAACCTAAAGGAATGATCCAGTCATCAAAAGTTGCCCCATGGTACTACTAGTAGAGAAACTCCACAGGATAGCTATCAAGTTTTTACAAACTTTTTAAATTTTGCATAGCTTCTCTTGTACTTTTATTCTGTTTATCTATATTATTTAACAGATTATTTAACATATTTATTTATTAATAGATTTTTCAGCTTTTTAACGTCAACATCCAGGAACCAGTGGCAAAGCTGAGGGGTGGCCTGGGGTATCCTCGGCCAATCACATACTCGATGGTTAAGCCCATCATGGCGTGGCACACAAACTTATAGAAGTGGATTTATATCCAGTAAACTGTTATTTCTAGCAGAACTTTATTTGTGAAATAGCTCCTCTTTGATTGTTTTTCCCACTTGAACACATTTTAACAGCACAACCACCCATTTAATATATATTCATCTTATGACCTTTAACATTTCCAGCTTATTTTAGAAGGTATTTTATCCAAGTCCTCATGGTGTACTTGTAAATGTCAACCATGCCTACATAAGAAAATAATAAGAATAACAAAATAAAATGAATATTTGGCTAACTGGAGTTTGGCTTGAAAAAACAATTAGTGCACAGTAATACTTACTGTATCAATACACATCAGGTTTTCTTAGCTTTATTTTTCTTTTTTTTTTTCTACAGTTTATAATACTGGTGTTTTTATAATTAACTGTTTCTTAACTAACAAAGGTTTGTGATTTTTTTATTTTTTACGTAGGTTTTACATAGGTTGAAAAAATAAAGAACAAATTGAAGTTTTTTTGTAGTAGTAGTTTGTGCATTATTAAAGCCAGTGTAGGTAGGGTAATATTCAGAGATTAAACTTGGATATTCTTGATAATTAAAGGGGATCTATTATGCTTTTCCTTATTGTCTGTCATATATATACCATTACAATGGTGGATGCTCATATTAAAAATGGCAAAGGTTTCCAATAATGAGGCCAGTGTATGTGTAGGTAATCGCTGTGAGCCAAAACCTCAGGCTTCAGACTGCCCTAAACACTCCTGTTTTTGGCTCTCTATCATGTCATAGAGAGGGGATATCCCTAATGTGGTCATCTCAGGCACACAGCTGTGGCTGTGAGCACAGAAACCACACCCACCTGCTGTTAAAATCTTCTGTTTTCAAGGAGCAGCCAATCAGAGGAAAGGTGGCATAATGAAGGAGGAGCTCAAGAAGCTTGTTTCAGACTGCGGATAAACTGAGAGGCTGCACCAAAGCCCAGTATAGGATTATTATTATTTCTTTAAAGAGTATTTTCAAGTATGAGTGATGCAAAGATGCAAACTCTACTCTAGTAGAGTCCAAGAATCAAAATATGAATCTGGAAATTAGCACAAAAGGTCCCCTTTAAACTCACAAATTCATGTGAAAAAACTTGAAAAATGGGAAGCTATTAACTATTATGTATAGTGAGAAAATATTTGTGTAACATGTAAAACAAACAGTGTAGTAATATGAAGTGTATGTGGTTTTAACAGTGCCAACATGCAAAACAACCAGTATAGTTCTTTGGAGACACTGGATATGCTGTCACTAACATCTACAATATCTGTCACATTCAGAGGAAGCAAGTATTCAAGCCAACTCACACCGACAATTCAGTAGCTGCTTCTCTTTTACCTACAATAAGAGAGGAGAAGTGAGAGGAGCAGAGGAAGAAAGGTGGAGGAAGGTTGGCTGTCATACATAGACAACAGAGGCCTGAGTTGCTGGAGGACTGTAAGTCTCTCTACCTCTCTTAGACTTGACGTACAGCACGCTCGCAAAGATCAGCACTAACGCCAGCAGCAGACAGCCCACCACAATCAGTGCTTTCTTCCACTGTGCCATGCATACTATAGAGAGACACAGATGGGAGGAAAGGTCAGGGATAATTTTGTCCTGCTGGCCACTTGTTGTATTGCAGTGCAAAAATTTCCTGCAGGACTAAATACTTGGTTAGATTGAAGATTTAGTTTTAGATTTTTTCCCCACAAGTTTCAACTCTGTGATGTCAAAGCAACCTGATTCATTGGTTTAAATAACGAAACTAGGAAAATATACCGTATATGGTATATTTACCATAAGAGCAGGGTGGGGCCCTGTTAAGCTTAAACACCCATCAGTCTCACCTTGTACGTCAAACACAGCACTTCTGACAATGTTGTTGGCGCGGTTGAAAGCCTCGCAGTAGTACCCGCCACTGTCGGCTTTGGACAACAAAAGGACCCGATAATCCATGTTAGCGTTGGTGGTGTTAGTAAACAGCGGCAGTTCATTGCCAATGCGGTACCACTTAAAGGTGATTGGTGGTGTGCCTTTAACACTACTCATGAGTACAAGTTCTTCTCCCTCAGAGACTATTGGTGGGGTGGGGATGAAGGTCACAGTCAGTTGGCTCAGAGGCACTGGGGGAGAAAAATGTGGAGGCAAACAGGTGAGATTAGTCAATATTGTAAAGCTTTTTTTCAGCTTTAAAACAAGAACCTAATAAGACTTTGTGATTACATTTCATTAAAGGAAGATTTTGACATTTTTCTGACCAACAGTTAGTTGAGGTGATCTACATTACTTACATGTCTGTACAGAAAACATGAATATGTAGTGGGCTGGTTAGCTTAGTTTAGCATAAAGGCTGGAAACAGGGAAAAAACTCACTTATAGTTGGTTATGTTTATAGTGGTTGATATACCCTATTGAATTTGTACAGAAGAACCAAGTAAGATCTAGTTTCTTATTGTAAATTCCTGTGTTTAAAATCTTCCAAACATAACATAAAGTACAGACAGAATGTGAAGAAACAACCACTATGACTTTATGTCCAAACTGTCTGTGTATTGAAGGAGATATTCACTTAAGATGAACTAGAGCCAGGTTGTACTTTCATGTTATACCACTTAATACCAAAAGGTGGTGCAGTGAGTCAATGTAACCTTCATTTAACCAGACAAATCATTAAAAATATGTTCTTATTTACAATAAGCCAGCCTGGCAAATGCAAAGCCTCTTATGGAAAGAGAGGTAGAGCTAAAAATTAATTTTAAAAGTTAAAAAATCAAATAAATCCAAAAACATCCCAATATACCCACTTTTAAAACACTGCCACCTGGTGGTAAAAGTTATATTTTGCAGCAGGCAATTACAAAAAAGTCCCTTTAAAGATGCTAGTGTATTACTATTGAACAGAGCCAGGCCAGCGATTTCCCTTGATTTACAGCCTTTATGCTAAGCTAAAGCAACTCGTTGCTGGTTGATGAAAGTATTATCTATCTTGTCATCTCACTCTTGTTAAAAAAATGAACAAACAAAAAAGCCCAAATGCAGAGGGATTTAAAATATCTATTCATTTAAATCAAATGTATGTCTATATCAAATGATTCCCAAAAAAGGTGTTTATGTACAGATTTTTTTCATGAATTCAATTAAGCAATAAAATAATGATGTAGATAAAAGTAATTTCAATTAGATTTAAAAACTTACCTATGACAGCTGCACTGAGGCGTCGACTGTGCTGAGCTTTGTGTTGATTATTTGTCGCCTCACACGTGAACTCTTTTATTTCCTCAGTCTTATTGATGGTGACCATAAAGACTGCTGGTTGAAAGTTGTGCTGGATGCTGACTGTGTCCTCCAGTATTTCACCCTTGAACAAGGTGTAGTTTATGGGCGGGCTGCCAGTACCCGACCGACAGAGGATCTGGAAGGGCTGCCCAAGGATCACCTTGCCATAAACTGAAATCTCTGGAGCAGAGACATAAACTAAAGAGGAGAAACAGAAAAATATTTAGGGCTCGCTACAATGGATCATCTGCCTCCATTTCACCCTATCCCAGCATCTTCCTCTGTCACACAAACCCTCTGCATATCCTCCTTCACTACATCCATGAACCTTTTCTGTGGTCTTCCTCTTTTCCTCCTGCCTGACAGCTCCATCTTCAACATCTTTTGTCCAATATATCCACTATCTGTCCTCTGCACATGTCCAAATCATCTCAGTCTTCCCTCTCTAACTTTGTCTCTAAACCACTCAACCTGAACTGTCCCTCTGATGTACTCATTTCTAATCCTGTCCATTTTATTCACTCCCAGAGAAAACCTTAGCATCTTCAGCTTTGACACCTCCAGCTTGGCCTCCTGTCTTTTTGTTAGTGCCACCATAGCAGTTCAATTTTTCAATTTTATTAAATTATTAAATTTTATTTATATAGTGCCAATTCACAACAACTGTCACCTCAAGGTGCTTTATATTGTAGGCTACAAACCCTACAATATTAGGCAAAAACCCCAACAGTCAGACGACCCCCTATGAGAAACCACTTGGCAATGGTGGGAAGGAAAAACCCCCTTTTAACAGGAAGAAACCTCCAGCAGAACCAGGTTCAGGGAGGGGCAGCCATCTGCCGCGACCGGTTGGGGGTGAGAGGAAACAGAAATGAGCAGAGGGAGACAGGACAAAAAAACACACTGTGAGAGGGAGAAGCAGAGTTTAGTAATTACTAATGATTAAATGCAATAGTGGTGTATGAAAACAAGGAGAGAGAAAATATGTGAGTGAAGAAGCAATGCTCAGTGCATCATGGGAAGCCGCCAGCAGCCTGAGCCTACAGCAGCATAACTAAGGGATGGTTCAGGGTCACCTGATCCAACCTTAACTATAAGCTATGTCAAAAAGGAAAGTTTTAAGCCTAATCTTAAAAGTAGAGAGGGTGTGATTCTCCCAAATCCAAAGTGGGAGCTCGTTCCACAGAAGAAGGGCCTGAAAGCTGAAGGCTCTGCCTCCCGTTCTAAATTTACTTTTAAACACCTCTGCAGATGGTCAGTCAGCTGTTTTACAACTATTCTTTCAAGAATTTTAGAAATAAAAGGAAAGTTAGAAATCGGCCTATAATTAGCTAAGACAGCTGGGTCAAGTAAAGGCTTTTTAAGTAATGTGAATAATTTTTTCTCTAATGGTTAAAATTTTAATTGTGAAGAAGTTCTTGAAGTGCTAAAGAGACTAAAGAGAAAATGAACATTTAACTTGAAAATAAAACAGAGCTCTGACTCTTTGTCAGCCTGGCTACAGTGCTGAAAAGAAACCTGGGGTTGTTCTTGTTTTCCTCGATTAGTGAGGAATAGTAAGATGTCCTAGCTTTTTGGAGTGCTTGTTTATAGAGCAGCAAACTATTTTTCCAAGCCAAACAAAGCTCTTCTGATTGAGTTAACCTCAGTAATTACTTTTTCCAAACCATCAACGTGTCTGGTTTCCTCTCCATCTTATGAGTTATCTGCTTTCAGTCACGCATTTGTGAATTATACCAGGGAGTCAGGCATCTCTGATTTGAAGCTTTCTTTTTCAGAGGAGCCACAGTATCCAGAGTCATACGCAGTGAGGATGTAACACTGTTAACAAAATGATCAACCTCTGTGGGAGTAATGTTTAGGTAGCTGCTCTGCATTGTGTTGGCACATGGCATTGAAGATAAAAGTGGAGGAATTACATCCTTAAACTTAGTAATAGCACTTTCAGAAAGACATCTACTGTAATGAAATTTATTCCCCACTGCTGTGCAATCCATTATTGTAAAGTTAAATGTTATTAAGAAATGATCAGATAAAAGAGGGTTTTCAGGGAATACAGTCAAATGTTCAGTTTCGATGCCATATGTCAGGACAAGATCCAGAGTGTGATTAAAACCATGAGTCGGCTTATTTATATTTTGAGAGAAGCCAATCGAGTCTAATAACATATTAAATGCAGTGTTCAGGCTGCTGTTTTCAGCATCTACATGAATGTTAAAATCACCCACTATAATTATTTTATCTGAACTGAGCACTAACTCAGATAAAAAGTCTGAGAATTCAGATAAAAACTCTGAGTAGGGGCTGGGTGGACGATAGATA
>VUQI01059531.1:0-19622 GCA_015106735.1 Paratilapia polleni
CATGAGCTAATTGGATAAGAAAAGGACGGTCCCTAAAATAATTGGGCAAACACATGGGAGAGCCCAGGTACTTCAAAAGGGAATGTTTTGACAAGGAAATGATGTATTGAAGTTTTGAAAGTGGTAAACAGAAAACTGGACAATACTGGTTTTTGGAGCTGAACACCTGCCAGGGGTGAAATCATGAGTGGAAATTTACCGTATAGGTGGGCATAGTAGACCACCCTCTATAAATTGAGAATCCCCGAAAGCTCGGGGCCCTTTTTTGGGTTTTTCTTCGTTGGTGTCTGATTTGTTTGTCTAAGGCTTAACCCCCCGGGGGCGCTTTGTCTATTTTTGCTGATTTTTGTCTGAGCACTGAGTTTATTGAAAACTGCCTTCAATAAACTATTTTCTGCAATTTGAAGCTGCATCTCCAGTGGTTTTTGAGTATTTTTCTGACTACATTTAGCAATAGTTTCAGAGTAAATTTGATCTTCATTTTTAATTTTTGACACAACAAGGTTGCTAGGGGTAAATGTGTATTCTAAGACCAGTTGGTGAGTGGTTGCTGGCTGTCACTAGGTGAAATCGGTTGCAAAGAGGGTGCTGCACCAAAAACCTCCTGACTGCTGTGGTCGTTTGCAGGTTGCTACGGTTGCCCAGAGTCTGCATGGAAGATGCTGACTTGTCTGCAAACACTTGCCAACTATTCACCGAGTGGTGAAAAAGTGCAAGGCACACTGGAAACTGAGAATGTTCACCTTCAAAATAAAAGTTGTGCCTTACTGCTGCAACCAGGATGTTTCAAAAGGCGCAGTATTTCCTTTGAAGGTGAACGTTCTCTGTTTCCAGTTTGCGTCACATTTTTCATAGTTTACCACTCGGCGAGTAGTTGGTGAGTGTTTGCAGTCAAGTCGGCCTCCTATATGCAAACTACAGGCGACTGCGACAATCTGCTAGCGACCAAAGCAATCGCAAGAAGGTTTCTGATGCAGCACCATATACCTTTTTGCAACCAATTTCACCTAGTGACTCCCAGCAGCTACTTGCCAACTGGTCAGGGAATACACATTTTTCCCTTAGCGACATGTGGTGGCCAGGGGGTCAATGACTGGTCTCTAGACCTGCATGATTGGGGCTTTAGCAACCGATTTCACAGCGACTGCCAGCAACCTCTGGTAACCACTCGCTGATCTGTAGGGGAAAACACATTTTTTCCCTGGCAACCAGGGGTTACTGACGGTTTCTAGGCCTGTGTGATTGAGGCCTTAAATAGTAGATGGATCTTTAATTTGGTCTGTTTTGTCAAACTACAGTGAACATTCATTCCTAACTTCAACTTACTTTGGAAGATTGTGAGAAGTAATTTAGCCAAATATTTATCACATCTTTTCTGCCTCCCTTCTTATCATCATTTGCACTCTCTACTGTCCATCCATCTTTTATAAAGAAGGGACAGATGCAGGCACAGAGTAAAGGAGAGAGCAAGGTCATTTTAAGTTCAGTCATCCAAATGAAAGGAAGAATAAAGAAAGCAAGTCAGAGAAAAGGAGAGTTAATGATTTATGCTGTCATTCGTGTGACCGTGCTGGGACAGTCCCTGCTTGATGATGCATTCAGTGGACTTGATTGCTCCATCCACTTATTTCATCCAGATGAGAGGACCTTTAATGCTTCCCTACCCTTTCCCACTTGCCAACCTGATCTACTTTCTGTTTTGTTTTGTTTTTCAAGCAAAGGACAGTGGACATAAAATGAAGATGATGCTAAGTGACTGCCAAGGTTTAGAGAACCTGACCATTTGGCCACTGTTTTGAAAAATGGTCCACAAATATTTAATTTGTGAGGACACACACACAGCAGAGACTCTGGGGTTTACACATATTCATAAAATAAGAAAGACACACGCAGTTCAACAGAAGTGCAATAAGGAGAAAGGTGAATGAATGAACATGTGATTAAGTGAATGTGAGTAGTTCTGAGACAAACCACCGTGTTGGGTTTTCCAGAGCTGTCCAAGTATGACGGATATCTCTAATATAAGTTCATTTATTTTTGATTGGCAAAGCTGATTGAATTCCATTCAGAGCCACTGTCAACATGTCCTCATTTCAAACTCCCAGATCTCCCTCGGCGGGTAATCAAGCTCTTTGAAAACTGTTTGATGAGAAAAATTTGGCCAGATCATTCAAGAGGACACTGCATAAACAGATCTATTAAACCACACAGCTCAATGCAAAAACACACTGAATGAACATGTTTCACTGGCTGAATGTGTGGTGGTGTCAGTATTAACACACAATGTAACCCAGGTCAATAATCAGTTTTGATGAAAACTTAAAGAGGGAGTTAATTGTAATGAGAATAAATAGATAAATAAATAACAATGAAACATGATATACAGCCAGTTGTTAAGTGAATGTTGTTTTCCTTTGAACTGAGGTGAATGCATACATGTCAAAATTAATACAGCCAATAATAAACAATTTAGTTTGCTGCTGATTTCTAGAAAGTTGACAATAAGCAGTAAATTGCCAATAAGTCTGGCAGTTGTAAACAAGTGGAAATCTCCCAGGCTGAAAAATCAAGGCAATGCAAAGTGCCAAAAACTGCAGTTCCTCAAATTGCCACTTGCCACTCCAAACTCGTAACCCCTTAGACTCTCAATTTTACAGCAGAAATAAACATGCTTAAAGCCTGGTACAAAAACTTTTTTGGTTCTGTAAAAGTAATTTCCCCCTTCATTACAAATGTAAGGGAAAGTTGTTTATATATATATATATATATATAAAACTCAGATGTTTAAATTGTATTAAGGCTCACATTTTTTTGGCATTTTTAGGAGTGATGCCCTGAGAGACATGTGGGTACCATTTTGGAAAGCAAGAGAGGGATAAAAGCTACATATCAAACAGTCCTGAAAGCCTTGCAATAAAGAAGAGATTTAAAAGACATCAAAGAAGTTGCTGTTCTGATTTCAAGACTGTTCCACGGTTTGGCAAAGGCAAAACCCCAGTCACCTTTTTTTTGATAGTTGAGACCTCAGAATATCCAGCAGAGACCCATTCACCAATCAAAGTAAATGTCCAGGCACATAAGGGGTTAGTAAGTCCTTGATGTACTTTGGTATAAGGCTACTTAATGAGTAATGAGTAAGAGTAAGATTTTAAAATTAATACAGAATTTATCAGGCAGCCAGTGTAAACTGAATAGATAGTTACAAAAAAATTAGCTTAAAGTATTGAATTATTTGCGTGAAGTAGTCCCTGTTTTAAATCTAACTCATTTCAAAGATAAAATTGGAAATTAGGGTGTGTTTTGTTTTGTGTTACTGGCACCAAAAGGATTTTAAATACACTAAGTAGATGCCGCAGTTTACAATAGCAGATTAGAACTTCACTTACCTGGAGATCTGAAGGTCCAGGCCTCGTCATCATCAAAGTGCGTATCTCCAGCTGTAAATCTCTCTCCGGGGAAAAATGCATGTGCCACTGTGCCCCCCGGCCCGTCAAAAGGGTATCCATCATTATGGTCAGCCTTAGTGAAGTCAATTTGAATGTCTGCATCACTTCCAGCCACCTCGTGGAAGTTAAGTGGTGCGATGTCGCTCCAGACCTTCAAGGCGTAGTACATGAGAGCTCGAACAGTGTCTCTGCCCAATAAGGCTGAATCCTTGGGGAAGGTCCTCACTCTGAGAGAAAGAGTGGAGAAAAAGAGCATATCAAATACAATAAGGACAAGGAGAAGGGGGTGAGGAGGAGAAGAACTGAGTTAAAAAATGGAGATAGATGGGTCCCTGGGAGAAAAATAAAATAGAAGTTGATACTGGACAGAGCAACTGAGAGAAGGAATATATTATAACTGACAAGAAACACAAGGAAAAGAAAAGGGACATTAGATGAGGAAAGAAAAAGAAATGAGAAATGAAAGACAAAAGAAAATGAGGGATGTATCAAATGTAAGTGTGACACATTAGAGATGAACATGAACTGTTCCTCTTCAGTTCAAGCAGTACATTTTTGTGAGTTTCCTGCTCCTGAAAATTTCTTTATGCAGTTAAAAGTTACTGTGGTGTGGAAAATGAGTCTTAAACATCATACTGAGAACCTGTCTTTGCTGCAATATCAGCCTGCAACTTTGATTTTTATTAATGATATTCATTATGTTTTAAATGCTTTTGATTAATCACACCTCAGCCAGTATATGCATTTAAACTGGGTTTTAAATAATTCAATGTTTACTGTATTTGAAGTAGGAACATCACTATGATCAGGTAGTATGTGTGACTGTTAGAGAAATCTTTCAGCTGCTGTATGCTGTCAGTTCATTAAATCCCTGTAGCCATTTGAAAGCAGCAGGGCACATACAGTATGTTGATACATCTGCATTCTCCGATTTCAGTGCCAAAGCGCAGTGTCATTATGCACAACCATCAGCTGTGTTTAATTGTATTAAATCACACAGACACAAGGATGCTGCAAAATCGTCTCATTCAGTGCTGCACATTTCAAGGGGACCTTGTTGGACTGATTGGCTCCGTGTCATTGCTTTCTTCCCAACTAGAAAAACTAACATTATATGTTTTATATTTCAAATGCATTACAGTGCAAATGGTGTGCCACTGATAAGTTAAACAGGACCCGTTATGTTTTTTGTCTTATATTCTGTAATCCCCGTGAGCCAAAAAGCGCAGGCTTTTTCCTACTCTTGGATCTTCATGGTGGGATACCACTAATACGGTCATCTCAGACACATAGCTCTGGCTTTAGCACAGAAGCCCCACCCATCTGCTGCTCAAACCTTCTGTTTATGAGGGGCTGCCAATCAGAACAAAGCTGTCTTAAAGGGAGAGAGAAGGGAGCTTGTTTCAGACCGTGTTTCCATTGTAAGGCTGCACTAAGGTCCGTTAAAAGATAAATGAGGATTATTTTGAACTGTGACTCATGAAAAGCTACTCTAATACAGTTCAGAATAAAGTGGAAATTGGCTGGAAAATAGAATAATAGGTCCCCTTTAAATAAAAACTAACATAATCTCCCTTAAAATAGGACCCTCACATGGAAAATAGATAAGAAAGTGTAAGTGAGTACTAAGCACTGGAGAACAAATTAAAATAAAGGAAAGAGGAGAGGTTCAATACACACAGGAAATTGCCTAAAAGCACAGAAGCATAAAGGTCGACTAAATAATGTCTCCCACCTGTACAAAAATTCCCGTTTGCACGCATTCTGTGATTCCATTGGTTTTTGTATTTCATGGTTAGGCGCTCCTGCCGCTTACATACACAGATAATATGTAGAGAATACAATGTGCACTTGATGAGATATTGGCATTAGCTGTTGGGAACAACTCACAAACTTTTCAGTGTTTTCCATTTATCTCTTCCCTGTTTAGTTTAGTCCTTCTTCACATCAGATTAACATTTCTCAAGCTATTTTTTTCTGATAGCTACAGTACAAACAGGACAGGAATGAACAGAAAACCACTCAAATGTCACGCTAAGTTTGCCCACCCCCTCTCCACCCGTTTTCCTCTTCCTTTCCATTCTCTCACTGTCTCTATCATCCCGTTTCTTTTCTTTCCATCCATCAGCCTTTGCCCCCTCCTTCATCTCAGTTTCTACATGATGCACTTACCCTCTTTGTCCCTACAAGAGCACTTTGTCTAAATACAAGAAGCCATTTTGCCATTGCAGGCTGCTTTAGGAAATTTAATCAGTGTGTGATGCTGACAGAGAGTTTAAGTAGAGTGAATGCCACCTCATCCTACCACTACAACTAGCCCTAGGTTAGTATCTGGAATCAGTGTATGAATAACATGCCATCATTTTGTGTGTTATCACTGCACATTTTTGCTTTTTACTTGTCATTTCACATCATGAATAATGCCCTAATCCTCACCTTTACTAGGGGTGTATTGATATAATGGCTGAGCATTTAGCCAACACATCAATTTAGTGCCGGCTAACTGTTCAATGATAGTGTAATGAGCAGCTGAAAGACTCTAAAGCAGTTAAGTTATTATTATTTTTTTCAAAATGAGGATATCTGTTTCCCTGGAAGCAAAAGTAAATAAAAACAAAAAACAAGATAAACTATGAAAAACAGTTGTTCTTTTAAATATAGGTATCTGCCCAGAGTTTTACAATCTGTGAATCCCTTAACCTTTTTGCATGTAATTCAAAACCTTAACATTACACACAAAATGCTTAGAATTCAGAGACATGATGCTGTTTTACACAGTCCCATAAATCACACTGCCAGGTTAAAACCTGGTAGTTACAGGTAACAGCTAAACTGAACAAGGTGGTGTACTAAGAAGGAGTCTTTACAAAAATGCAGTAAATGTATATCATGTACTGGAAATAGTCCACTTTCAACTTTCAAATGACTTTGTTCCATTAACATGTTACTTACTTAATACAGTATTCTAACATATCATAGTTAGTTTAATGATTCTTAGTGCTATATTTATTAGCAATTATGACCTCTTATTGAAATTGTTGTGGCTTACTTTATCTAATGAAGACTGGATCACTATTTATAGACTCTATGCAGTCCTGAAAAGAAAACTAAGTACACTCTGTGGTTCATTAGATTGTAGAACCAACTTTAGCAGCAATAACTTGAAGTTATTATTTTCTGTATGACTTTATCAGTCTCTCACATTGTCCTGAAATAATTTTCTCTTCTTTACATCATTGCTTCAGTTCACTGAGGTTTATGCACAGCTCTCTTATGGTCCCGCCACAGCATTTCAATCAGGTTGAGGTCTGGACTTTGACTGGGCCATTGCAACACCCTGATTCTTTTCTTTTTCAGCCACTCTGTTGTAGATTTGCTGGTGTGCTTAGGATCATTGTCCTGTTGTATGAACTTGTTTGGGCCAAGCTTTAATTGTTAGACAGATGGCCTCACATTTGACTCTAGAATACTTTGGTATACAGAGGAGTTCATGGTCGACTCAATGACTGCAAGGTGCCCAGGTTCTGTGACTGCAAAACAAGCCCAAATCATCACCCCTCCACCACCATGCTTGAGACCTGGTATGAGGTGTTTGTGTTGATATGCTGTGTTTGGTTTTCAAAAAATGTGGTGCTGTGCATTATGACCAAACAGCTCCACTTTGGTCTCGTCTGTCCAAAGGACATTGTTCCAGAAGTCTTGTGGTTTGTTCAGATGCAACTTTGCAAACCTAAGCCGTGCTGCCATGTTCTTTTTGGAGAGGTTTTCTCCTGGCAACCCTTCTATACAAGCCAAACTTGTTCAGACTTTTTCTAATTGTACTGTCATGAATTTTAACATTTAACATGCTAACTGAGGCCTGTAGAGTCTGACATGTAGCTCTTGGGTTTTTACAGTTTCTCTGATCATTGCACTGTCTGACCATGGGGTGAATTTGCTGGGACGTCCACTCCTGGGAAGATGGTGGCATTGTGTTAACACACACCTGAATGCCGCAGACCAGAAAACTGCCAAAATTTCTGCTTTTATAGAGGTGGTCACACTTGCTGATGATACTAGTTACTATGGAAGCAGAAAGGGTGTACTTAGTTTTTCACAAGACTGCATAGAGTCCTGTGAAAGCTTTATTTGTCACGACTTTATCAATTGTCACAAACAGACCTGAAGACTAGTTTCATACAATAAGCCAAGATTTCCCATACTAAAATGTAATTTCTTCTACACAGGAATTATGTATTAAAGAAAAACATACTGAAAGATTGAAAGTCAATTTGAAAAACACAGGTAGGCACAAACTGGCACTCTTAGTGTGAGACAAGCTCTGGGTAACACAACTCTTACATGTACCTGCACCAAAGTGAAAATGACCATCTGTCAGACCACCTGCATTGCTCATTTGTGCTGCAGTTTACATGTAAGAGGCAAACAGAACTCATAAAATAGGCAAATGTGGGTGAATATAAACTATGCAGGGAAAATTGAAGGTGACCACATGTAGAGTGAGCTGAACTTCAGCAGAGCTGTGACTTTTCATTAAATCCTGGATAAACTGGCTTACAAATTAATTCTCCTTTACTCAAGGGATACCACACTGTTTTTCTGTTTGGATGGTGTTTTAATCCAGTACAGATTTAAGAAAATAGGCTCAACTGGTCCTACGAGGCATGACATTAAAATTACTTATATATCACATACTATAGATTTGACGAACTGTCAAGAGGATATATCCACATGGACAAGAGGTACAGGTGACAAAGTGCAAAGCAAAGTAACTTATTTTACTGGCATTACAGAAAGAAAAAAAAAACAATGATTTTCATTTAATGTGAGTCAAAGCATGAGTTGGTTTGGCTGAGCTTTAAACTGATACCCCAGTTTTTCTTTTAATGTATTTCTGACAAATTAGCTGCTCAAGAAGTGGTCTGTCCAGATAGGGCTTGTTTTTAGTACCAGTAATCTGGGGTGTTGCAAAACAAACAAGACTTAAATCCTCAGGATTATAACTCTTCTTTTCCATAATCTCAGTGTATTACTTGCCCCTGTTGGCCTCCCCTCTCCTTTATGTTGCAAAAATCTAGCTCCCCAACAAAATCCTTAGTATGTATGAACAGCTTAGACAAGCTGATCCAGTTACGGAACTGCCAAACTCACAGTGTGACAATCACGGTAAACATTTAGGTCACAAATAGGTTCAGAGACTGAGGTTCTGTCACTACAAACAATCCCCCCCCCCCCAAAAAACTCCTGTCATTCCCATTTCTTCTTTTGTTGAATTTGTCATCTTAAAAGCCAAGTTGCTGTCAAACAAATCATCCGTTTGACATTTGTTTCAGTTCATACTCGAATTCTTTATGATTAAGGACTTCTTGTTGATCCCTGGTGACTCATTCTTCTGACTGAAGCTTTTACTCCTTGTGTTTTTTTTAGTTTTGCCATTGAAAAATGGATGTAGAACCACAGTTCATGCTGATAATTTCAAAAGTTCATTCATTATTCTTGTTGTTGTCTCTACATCCTGGAAGCTCCCAGGGCAGTTTGTTCTGGCACATCCTTTGTAACCACACTTTTCTAGTGATAATGGGCTGCTGGCATATGACATTATCTCACATTTAGTGATTTCGACGGCTTTGTCTACTGCGCATTTCAAGTATATCCCACTCTGATTCAGCCTTGTTTTTTAAACTCTGTAATTGTTACAACAAATAATCAAAGAGCCTGAGGTGCTCTGAGCTCTGTGAATTAGGAAGACAAAAAGACTTTGTCCACTCGTCTGAGCACCGAGACTGCTCTGTGAATTCCTGCCAAACCTGACAGCTTATCGCAGGCGTTACAAACAAAGTTGTAATTCAGGTGAGCAAGGCTGGCTAGCAGCGTGTTTGCCAATGCGCAGTGGGAGTCCGAGAAAAGACACCGCTGTTGCCTCTAAAATGCAAAAAGTGTGCCTGTAGACTAAACTTTGGTTAGCATTAAACAACTTAAAAATGCACTTTTGAATGTTCTTTTAATTAATTTCACAAAGTCACAAACTATTTTATTTCAGAAGTACACAATGTCCAATCATCAGACAAAAAAACAAGATAGTGAACACGATGAAGGGAGGGAGTAGGTAATGAAGAAGGGGAAACAAGTGATACTATCAGTAAGAAAATGGACACATAATATAAGGGAGAGTGAGCAAAAGAGAGCATAACAAGCAAAAACACAGCAACGCTCCTATTACAGAAATATTTCTGACAACTCCCTGTGGCTTCATCTTCCACAGTTCTAACTTTAGTCAGAGTCAAGCAGCCTGTTCTCCATGAGAATGACGAGTTCCTTATGTTTCAGCGTTTCTCCGGGCTACTACACTCAGAGGGATCAGTGATCACATAGACACATTTCCATCTCTGACAGAGATGTCTTCTTTCCTCATCCACCAAAAAATGTTCCTCATTACAAAAGCTTTTTAAAAACCGCTTCTGTTGCAGACTTATAAGGCAGCACAGAGGTGCATGAGTAAGAGAGTGTGCAAACGAGAGAGAGAGAGAGAACAGAGTAGATACTAGCCCCTTAATGCCAGTGATACATAGATGTGAATTGAGGAGTGGAAAATTAGAGGTTTAAGGATGTTTCTTTTCTTTAGTTGATGAAGAATAATGATGCAGTGGTCAATCATAAATGGAAATGTGTAAGAAAAAAAATGTAAGGCTCTATTAATGTCTTTATTATCAGTGGCTTCATCCTCCCAAAAATTACATTTACATTAACTGAAAACTAATGTTGAAAAGTTTGGTTCTGCACAGATCAGATACAAGCTCCATCATATATTAAGAACAGCCTGCACAGCCTGCAAAATTAAACCCAGAGCTGTAAACATTTTGTCATGTACACACTTTTAATTTTTTCCAGTTCAGTCCTTCTTAATTTGTACAATACAGTAGGAAAGCAAAGCAGAACGTAGAGCCTACAAGGTGTGAAGAGAAAGTTCAGAGAATCTGCCTGTTCAAGGTAATCTTCTCGGACATGTCCTGACAGCTTCCAACATAGTTGGATTATTAGAGCGGACTCTGGCCCTGTTCACGTGCACATGGGTATTGTGGTAAACATAGCTTTTTCTATGCATCTTCACCTTTTCTCTACACATAAACAGTGTTTTAGGTCACTGAAAACTGAGCTTTAAAGTTTGCTATTATCTCCTTTTTTGACATCAGACTGTGCACAGTGTTATGGGAGGTAGGCTTCTGATTGGCCAACATTTCTGTATGGTTAAGGTTATATTGCCACCTGTTTGGCATGCTCATGACAGCTCTTGACATAGTTTTTTGGGTTTTCATGTGGATATATTTTTCAAAACGAAAGCGGAAAATCCCTGGTTTACAAAAATACTCGTGTACATGTGGATGTAGCCTCTGTAAGTCCCGCACAGAGCAAATATCAGCTTCTGTATCAAACTGGCCCAAATTTCATGTGGACGATCATCTCTGGTGATGACAACTCAGTCTCGGGTTTGGACCGAGCACTTTTCAGCAATTTTCTATTGAAGAGTCCACAGCTTCCAAACCAGAGGGCAGTGTGTCAAGTGAGGAGTGAGACCAGGACCACGCTCATCGGTTGTGCACTGTGAATTCTTGTCCCAGGGTGAGACTGTCAATGCATTGTCCTGTAGTGTCCTGAGGTGCCTTCAGCAGAAACATCTGCAATTGTGGTGCATTCCAGAGTGCAACTGTATGCTGGTACAGAGCACACTGAAAATGCAGGAGTTTTTTTGCTGATACCAGCACAGTTTTTTGCTTGCTACATGCCCCAGATTTCCCTTCCTTTGACTTTGTCCACTTCCCAAAAATGAAAATCTCTTCTTTACTTTTGAAATTTTCATTTATTGCATAAATGCCGATATCCCAGTATATCATCAAATAGCTAATATCAGATTCAGGCTCTAGTTTTGATACACTAGAAAATATCCTAAAATAGCAGCCAAAGAAGATGATCTCGAATGGTTAGGTTTTTGATTTTTAGAGGCTCATTCCCTGAACTTTTTGATCCCACCTTCTCCTTTCTGATAGTTCCATATAAGCCACAGGTTATTGGAAGTTTGTGAATTACTGGAGTGTGGGCTTTTAAGTCTTCATAGTGGGGAAGCAGATAAATTAATTGGGACCAGAAGGAACCCATCTTACTTACTGCAACAAAATTAGGAAAACCTGATTAAGGCTTTGAAATGTGCTGGATGGACAGGAGGCCGATTCAGTTGAGTTCATTTTCGTGACTTGGTTAATTCCATGGCATAATTTGTACCTTCATTTGACAAATGAGTAAGAGCAAACTAGGCTTATGTGCAGGTAGGTGTGTGTCTGGGTGCATACTCAGTGTGTATTAACTTAAGCTGATACAGAAAGGCACATACTCACACACGCACACACAGACACACAATTCTTTTTTATTACATTTCACCTGTGTGACTTTTAATTTCCACATATTTCTTAAAGACCTTTCCAGACATAAACACAGAGTGATGATTCAGATGAGGAGAGGCAGAGAGGAAAGTAGAGCATGATGGCAAAATGCAGAGAGAGGGAGAGAAAAAGATGAAGAAACACTCTTTTGCTGTCCCCCGCCTTCAGCCTCTCAGCAGGCTTTTACCTCCTGTGGTTTTGCTGCTCCACAGAGACATGAGCAGACATCAAAAGTGATGCTAAAAAGTACACGTGCACGCAAACACAGAGGCACACACACCTAATATTCACCTCGTGTGCTCCACTACCCTCCGTAGACATAAGCTGATTACCCTGCAAATTGAAAGCTCATATAGCAGAAGGTGATTCATATGCATTTGTAGATGCACACATGTATAACGCAGCTCAAACATGGAGACACACACACACATACATGAAAATATTCCACAGAGAGAGGCACAGACTCAGACTGTGTATTACCAAAAAAAGTGCTCAGATATACATCTCTTGCACACACACACACACACACACACACACACACACACACACGTCATGTCATTTATGCTGAAGATGAAAGACACTAAATTAAAAGGCTCTGCATGAGTCTCCCCTCTTCCAAAAATATCTGTCTCTCCCCTTTTCATTCTGCATCTCCCTCTTTCCTCATTCTCTCTCTATCCTGTTTATTACAGTCACCAACTCTATGATGGTGATGTGAAATCTGGGGGGAAATACGATGGGTTCCTAATAGGATAACAATGTTATAGTTATTCTTAAAGATCCACCAAGCAATTTCACAGGTTAGTGGCCTCAAAAGCCAGAAGAGGGAAATGATTGCAGAGAACTTCACAGTGCTAGAATTATGATGTTAACAGTTTAATACATTACATGTAATTTCTTTTAGTCTCTTTTAACTAGTTTTTAGTCTAGATTTTATCAGACTCTTTTCTAGATTCATCATTATTATTACTGAAGCTTTTATTCCTATTTTTATTCCTTTTCATTGCCATCTTTATCTCTTCAATCTATTTTTAATCTAGCTTTTATTTCATTCTTTGGTCTACACATCTTCTGTCTTATGACCAGTCATCTATGAAGCACTTTGAACTGCACTTACGTATATGAAAGGTGCCATAAAATGACCTACAGTATAATAGAGTCATCTCTCATGCAAGTATATATAAGGTAAATGCAAGGTGCATGCTTACTGGGCTAGAAGGAGTCCAGCACTGTAAACCCGAGTTTGTGTATATATGAAAACTTCATATTTTAAATACTGAAGCAGTGAGTTACAGCAATAATTTATCCACTTTTTTTTTTGCATTCAGGGTGTTGTAATTGTAGGACTTACTGTTGTGGACAATGCAATGCTGATTTAAGAGAGGTTTATTATAAGAGAGCCTGTCCATGAATTTGGGCATGGGTGACCTGTGTGTAAAGAGAATACTATCTAAGATCAACATGAGATGAGTTCAAATATGAGTGAAATATTTTTAAGGAAGCTTAGAGTTTTGGGTGGCACCACGCCACTTTTAATAATTTTAAATGGTGTTATTGATTTATAAAAAGTTTTTTTTCTGGTTTCTTATCCTCTTGTTAATTTTATGACTATCATCTGGCCAACATTTTGGTCATCTTAGGCCTCAGTCACACAGGCCAAGAGACCGGTCAGCGACCCCCTGGCAAACTCAGGTTGCTAGGGGAGAGTGTGTATTCCCTGACTCGACTCGAAAAAAAAAACAACCTCCCTGTGATTGCTGTGGTTGCTTACAGATTGCAGCAGTGGCCCACAGTTTGCCCCACAGTTTGTATGGAAGACGCCATCTGCAAACAATCACCAACTACTCGCCGAGCAGTAGTGAAACCTAAAAAAAGTGCAATGCAAACAGGATATTTGCAGCTTACTGCTGCAACTGCGCAACACTTTTTAAAAGGTACAACTTTTACTCTGAAAGTGAACAGTCTCCGTTTCAGGTTTGTGTCACACTTTTCACTGTTTCACTTCTGCTCGGTCAGCAGTTGGCGAGTGTCTGCAGACAAGTCGGCGTCTTGGTAGACAGAATGAACAGTAGTATTTTTTGTTGATTTCTTATTTTTTCCTCTAGTGCTTCTAGTGGCTGGTGACTTATCTTTGCCCAGAAAATGACCCTATTTCGTTGTGCTAACAGTCGTTATGACCTATAGTCACATTTTAAACTTAAGCTACCTCTAGTGGACTTGTGAAGGTATCCTAGGTAGTCGCATTTAGATGGGGAGGAATTCGGCAGCCTGGTGACCTAAAAAATAGAGCTTTTTAATGTGTATATAGCGTTACTGAAAAGGCACATTTCAAACCAAACCATGATATTTTCATCAGTGTTTTAATGCTGGAACCATAACAAATTAATTAGTGAGTCATAGCAAAATGGTCACATTCAACATCCAGATTAATACATTATCATTTAAAAAAAATGTTTTAAAACTCAAACAACATCTGTCCAGACGAGTGTTTTAGCACACTGTCAGGAATAATCTCTGTCTATAAAAAATGTACATCACATGACCATTCACATACACTGGGTATGCTGGTGCATGAAAGCAGAGGATTGGATGCTTGTAGAATATACTTTGGAGGAACAACAGCAATGGCAAAAAGACCAGTTGTTGCTTTGCTTGATTTGGCGTCATGGAAAACACAGATTATGAGTCGTCGCAAAGCAAATACGGTAAAATATTAATGTGTTATTGGTAAGAATATCTAGTGCCAGAGGAAGACGTGACAATGGGAAAGTAGTAACCCCACAAGAAGAAAGAAATCGCAAAAAGTATGTGAGCCTAATTAGCATATTTTGGCTTCATTTTTGTGAGCGACAAGACCCATTAGGGAAAAGTGAATGTGGGTGCCAGCATCATCACTGCATCAGGACCGTTTCCAAAAGTGTCCATTTGGATGCTAGGTGTAAATGTATAAAAAGTTACACATTTTAAAACTAAAACAAATTAGCGTGTTTGTACCCTAAGAGGATGTAAATATAATGATGATACATAGCAATATGTAAAGAGAATGCTGCCACTGTGGACCTACATCCATTTTCATGGTCATTAAGGGTGTGTTCAGGCTCCTACGCCACTCGTTCTTGTACTCTGTTCATTTTCTTGATTAGAAAGATGACAGTGCAAGTCTAAAGAGATAGATGAGAGCGGGTGACTTCGCAATCCAATAAAAGCTAGCCACGAGATTTAATGGATGTAGAGAAAAAAAAAGTAATCTTCCTCTTCATGTTAGCCTCTTCTCTTCTTTATTTCTTCTTTGTTATTCTCATCCTCCCTCCATTTTTTTCTCAGCTCTGCTCAGCTCGCTACACCTATCTGTTTGAGTTATCAGTGGGACTGCTAATGACTGCCTGGCTGTCTGCTGTGATAATGGGCTAACAATATGAGATAATGAGCTAACAGTGAGCTGTTACACAACTGGGCTGTTGATGTCTATAACATACTTGGTTGAGTGCAGTGTGATGTGTCGGCGTGTGTGCAACAGAAAAAGGAAAAAGGTAAGCAGGAGTTAAATTGGGATTAAGGGCTCAAACTTAGCAAAGAGGCTCTCAGACAAAATCACCAAAATCATTTACTCATTTTTATCATGAAAAAAATGCCCATTTTTAAATTTAACTCAAAGAGGCTAAAATGAATTGCCTAGCCCCTTATCTTTATTCCTTTGCATGAAGTATCTGACACCTACCTCTCATCACCCATTCTGCACATTTCCAGAACATAATGACGTGAATGATGTGTGTGAACAAGCAGAGGGGGCACTGTGAAGTGCCAATCAGTCAGATGCTGTCAATTGTGCTGAGGTGAGCTAAATCGGGAACGAGTGGGCGAGTCTTTGCTTCTTACTGTAACTTAATGTGACGTTTTAATTAAAGAGTCCACATATAATGGTGCAGATTTTATCCTGATGAGTGACTCCCAAAAACTCACAAATGAAATGCTGCATATAATAAATGTCTATGTCTGTATGAATACCAGCAGAAAAATCATAGTTCTGTTCAAGCATTAAACTTGATTAGTTTAATCTCAAATTAACACCTGTAGGGATGTGATTAATACAGTCTCCAGTGGAAACAGATACTGCATAGTCACTGTTAACCAGTGATGACTCTGTAGAGCAGGTAACTCCTGCTCATATTTGGACAGAGCTATAACCAAATACCAAAACTGTTTTATTCTATATGGTTAAAAAATATATATTTTTACTGTTTCTGTACCACATTAAAGCAACGATACTAACATTTCTTTGGTGATGTTCTGATGTCTGTTGTTAATGCAAGCAGTTATTTAATGTTTTTGTAGGAACAAATACAACTCGTTATACTGCTTTTTCTTTATGAATCAAAACCCATTTCATTCAGACCAACCTTACCATACAGTGCTGTATGACAAAGGCAAAACTGAGCTCTTTTAACTCTTTGTATTTCCGTCTTAATGTGAGTACAATAACCTGATTTTATTCTTAACAAGACAGGCTTTTCCATATCGTGAACCAATTTTAATTTAATTAAACAAAAGCTGTGTCCACGCACGAAGCAATTCGCAGCGACATGAAAGTCAATGACATTCAAGTGACTAAGTGGTGAAAAAATGCTGGCGACACAAAGTGAGCATGTCCTACCAATGAGAGGGCAGGATACCATTAACTGAAATATAACCTGGTAGTAAACAAATTAGAAAGTTACCTAGGCAACCAGATCCTGGAATGTCCGCTAGCGGCCAGCCATCAGTGACAAAGCGATGAGTGATGAGCAAACCGCTTTCTACTGACAGAGCTTGAAGGTGTACTCATACTAGCCTATTTGTCCTGTGTCTGAGTGCTTCTGACCCCTCAGAGGGTTTGTTTGACTAGTGTGATCGCTGGGTGCTGTGCCAACTGTGCCCTGGTCACTACAGGACCCCAAACCTTCATCTATTTAGGTAAAAATCTCTTTGTTAAGTCCATCCATGCATTTTCTTCCACTTATCCAATTCAAGGTCGAAGTGGGCCTGGAGCCTACCCCAGCTGTCACAGGGCGAGAGGCAGGGTATACCCTGGACAGGTTGCCAAGCCGTTACAGATATAGACGGACAACAATACACACTCACATTCACACCTACAACCAACTTAGAATCACCAGTTAACCTACCCCCATGCATGTCTTTGGACTGTGGGAGGAAGCTGGAGTACCCGGAGAGAACTCAGACACGACGAGAACTCCACAAACAAAGGCCCCAGCCTGGATTCAAACTCACCTTCTTGCTGTGAGGTGACAATGCTAACCACTGCACCACTGTTCCGCCATTACAACACCATGCTGCCCACTGTTAAATAATTAAGTAATATGTGAGAGGACAGTGTGTCACCGCATCACCAAATAAGCCACAAAATGCTTAAAGTCATGAAAGTTTCTGCCAGAGCGCATTTCAAAAGTGCTTGCGTGTGTGCTTAAAAGAGAGGGAGAGCAAGTACAAGAGAGGAGCTGAGCTGCGGAGACAAACTGATCCTGCTGATCACGAAGTGCAGTGCGAGCGCAGGCCAGCGGGACAGTGGGGAGGGGGCACAACCGTGCCTAGTGTGAGTACACGCTAATTTAAGCTTTCTTCTGAGGTAGGCTTACAATAACCAGTGGACAGAAGAATCATATAATTTTGAGTCATTGAGGTAAGCCAAAGGAACATTTTATAAAATATGTAATCTTGACAATATTATCTATTATTATTTTATTTTATAATCCCTTTGTTTTGTTGAAATTTACTCATTGTTTGGAGTCCTTAGACCCCAGCCCTCTATGTTTTATTAATTCATTGATTTTTTTCCCCTTTAAATATGTTTACCTTTACTTTCTTCTTGCCTTACGGAAATTGAATATATAAGAAAAAACACCACTTTGCTAAAAACATGACATTCATGTTGTTATTTTGACTTCTTTTGAGACTTATGTATAAAAAGTCATAACTCAAATATGAATCCAAATAGAATAATTTGCTATTTATCCCCTCTTTATTTTACCATCTGTGTGGTTAGCATTTAGTTTCTTCATAGTTTCTTCTGCTCAGAGTAATAAAACATCAATAAATATTTTGCTTCATATACAGTGACATTCTTGTTATATGATGAAATAATTCGAATTAATATTTGCTGCAACATGTATATTGCAGAGATATAAATAGCATTTTTTTCTTGAATCTCACTGATGTCGGCATATTAATGTTTAATACGGCTGTCACATTACATCTGACTCATTAGCTGTTTGTTGCACATTCTGTTATTCACCTGTTATTCACCCAAAATCTAATGAAGCAGAGATACAAAAAATATGAGAAAAATCATTTTCAAAACCAAGCAGAAGCGATATTGCTATGCAAGTGTTACAGCTTCAACTGAAAACACCCAAAGAATTACATTGGAGGCCAATCTATGCAGAATATCAATGCTTTGTTATGGTGATTTACTGAAAATCTGTACCTTAACAAAATCTCTCTGGATCTGAAGCCAGCACACAATCCACAGCTGTTTCTGTGCACTGTTTTACAAATCTGAGTGCTATGAATACAAAGGTGTTTTAGTGGACTGAAGACAAGGCTGTCTTATTTCAGAGTGGAATGAGCTGACGTATGATTGGCAGCAGTACATAGAAGAAACCACCAGGAGAGAGGCATGCAGATCTACCTGTGTCTATGTATATATACTGAGCTTTGTCCATGTTCGTGTGTGTGTGTGTGTTGACTTTCTGTGTTTCAAAATTAATGTGTGTATTTCATATTGTGCACACACACACTGGCCCACACAAGAGCTTATGGCAGCTCAATGTTGAATGAGCGCTGATAGTGTGGGTAAATCACAGACCAAGCATATGTTCCACTGCTTCCTCCTACACTGTCTGACACTATGCTCTGGTTCCTCAGATGGTCACGGATGACCATATCAGTTTATTCCACGGCAGACTAAAGAAATATCCTCCTCTTTGCTCTTTAACAATTCTACACTCTATTAATGAATGTTGTGTTATACGGTTCTTTGTTTATTCATTGGCTGGCTAGCAAGTACACTAGCAAGACTCTGATGGAAGGTCAATGATAACTCTCATCCTCGAAGCATTTGAAGTGTTTCTGTTGACTGAAACCAACATACATTATATTGCCAAAAGTATTCACTCACTCATCCAAATCATTGAATTCAGGTGTTCTAATCACTTCCATGGCCACAGGTGTATAAAATCAAGCACCTAGGCATGCAGACTGCTTCTACAAACATTTGTGAAAGAATGGGTCGCTCTCAGGAGCTCAGTGAATTCCACCGTGGTACCGTGATAGGATGCCACCTGTGCAATAAGTCCACTCGTGAAATTTCCTCGCTACTAAATATTCCACAGTCAACTGTTAGTGGTATTATAACAAAGTGGAAGTGATTGGGAACGACAGCAACTCAGCCACGAAGTGGTAGGCCACGTAAAATCACAGAATGGGGTGAGGCGCGTGGTGCGCAGAGGTCACCAACTTTCTGAAGAGTCAATAGCTACAGACCTCCAAACTTCATGTGGCCTTCAGATTAGCTCAAGAACAGTGCGTAGAGAGCTTCATGGAATGGGTTTCCATGGCCGAGCAGCTGCATCCAAGCCTCACATCACCAAGCGCAATGCAAAGCGTCGGATGCAGTGGTGTAAAGCACGCCGCCACTGGACTCTAGAGCTTCAGCATACCAAGACATTTTGGACAATTTCATGCCCCCAAC
>VUQI01059532.1:0-14739 GCA_015106735.1 Paratilapia polleni
GTTTCACGGCCTGCTGATGTTTTAACAATTTCAAGGTCATATGCAAAACAGTCCTGTCATTCATCATTAGTCAAGCAACTGCAACGATTAAAACTGACTGTAAAAGAAAGGCCACCAAAAAAAAAAGTCTTTGTGCTTATCTTTATGAGGATGTTTGCATACAGTGTATTCACCACTTCAGGCCTGCACACCTGCTGCTGCATTCAAATATGTGCAGTGAAACATGTGTCTCTTGTTTCAAGAGAGTTTATTTGTAGTGCTGATAATTTCAGAACAGTTTCACATCTACAGCTGTGGTCCCAGAGCTATGCAGAGAAGGGTGAAGTGAGTCTGTAAAGATGATACTGCATATTTAGTAAAAATCAAGAAAACTGTAAACCTTCAAAGCTTAACTGATAACAGAAGCTGACAGTGTGTTGACTTCAGTATCAGTACTTTTTGTTCTGTGTGTCAACTGACAACAAAATCCTTCAAAAGCTTTCACTGTGTATTACACCAGGCATCACAGCTACACTATGCTATTATTTATCTCAAAGTGCTTTACAGTGCAAGCCATATTCACCCATTCACACCCACACTTTTAATCTAGACGCAGCGCTTTCTCTGTCACACACTCACACGTCCACATAAGAAACAGTGAACACAGTGGCTTTACTAAAAGAAAACATCCAGTGAGCAGCAGGGCAGAAATATCCAGTTTACCATCTGGATATCTGCACTAGGATTTTAAGAGGGAGGGGCTGATGTGTCTGAATCAGATAAATACAAATGCATCTAAATGTTACATGGAATTTAATGCTGAACTGGCTTCACTAACAAACATGCTCACTTGCTGCCGCACTTTCCAAAAGGAAAAGTTTTCTGCTCACAAATAAATCACCTAAGGTTACTGAATTTTGACCAGTTTCTCACCTGTTTTTTTTATAATAAATACGGAGGAAAAGAATAAATCCACAAGAAACACAAGAAAAGATTAACTTTATTCAAAATTATTGTTGTTAGGTACCCAACTGGCTGACTATAGAAAAGACCCTGTTATCATAGAACTACATTATCCAGCAGCAATTGTTCAGTCATGGGATTGCCCCTGAGCTGACTGGTGTGACTATCTCCTAGGCTGACAACTGAGCAGAGCTGTTGGGAACTAAGGGAATAGCCCACCCTTTATTTGTTATGACTGGTGTGCTTCACATGAACGTGAGTATGACTCTATTATATTTAAGATGCTTCTATTTTGCCGCTTTGATGCATATTAGTTGTAGCTACTTTTAGTTTAGCGAATACCTCTGTGGCCTGATTATTTGATTATTATTTGATTTTTTTGTGGAGTCGTTTTGCTTCACGGTTTAATGTGACTTTGAACAGTGTATTGTGTGTCTGTGTTACGTAGTGGCTAACTGGAGGTCTGACGACTGACCAACTGCTTCAGTAGAGATACTTTCATCCCTTGTGTTGGAGTGCCATCTTTTGACACATTTAAGAATTGTTATACTATATTTTTGCGTTCTTAGAGCGAAATTAGGCTTGTGTAACTTAATAGGATTGTAGTGAGGGTGTCTGAGGCCAGTTACGTTAACCTGTCTTTATTTATATTGTACTGTTTTTTCCTGTTCCTGTTTGCAGAAACCACACCACACCACACCATACCTTCTTGTACCATCACGCTGAATATGAATAAACTGCATCTCTTGCAACTCGATCCCTGGATGTCAGCCTCTCCTTCTGACCGAGATTAACCACTGTGGTACAATCCAGTGTTAAACAGCCATACACCATTCTGTACACTGACAATTCTTCTTGTTTGGCATCATTGTGCTGTGTTTTCATATGCTCCTTTAAATGGACAAAGCCGATTCAGCACTTCAAAATCTGAAAATAATTCCAAGCAGGAGGATGACATAACCATGATTAATATTAATTTCATATTAATTTCAAGAGACATCAGGACATGACATAACCAAAATGAAATTGTCTGTTATTGGATGCCATGTTTGTCATATCACCTCACAAACTGTCTCAAAGGGAGTGACAGGAAGGGAGGTCACACAAGAGATTTACTCAAATCAGTTTAAAATTATTAAAAATAAATTAAGACAAATAAAGTGTGGATTGTGGGATTAGGCAATATCAGATATGCAAGTAAAAAATGGATCTGTGGCATACGTCTTGTGGAGTAGCAAACTGAACTGAAGAAGGCTGTTGTCATGTGGATGGAAGAGAAAGACAGAGAGAACATATGGGTCAGTTTTTATAGGCTGGAAGATCCAGATGAACTGCATTAGCTGAGGGTTGTACCTTGTAGGCCGATTGCTCTATGTAGGCAAGAACTGTCTCAACACAGTAGGAATCACATACCACCCTGCACAGCTCTTCATAGTAATAAAAAAAGTTATGCTTTGACGTTATTGGGAACAGGACTTCTAGACACACATTACCATGGTTTGATAGTAACTTAGTCATTTGTTCCTATACTTCCAAAAGATGACTCATAGGATTGTAGTTTGTTAAGTTTATACACAAAACACGAAGACTTAGTTATGAGTCAAAACCATGTTTAGTGTTGGTTTGAAATGGGAAAATCTCCTGTGTTAAAGCTTTTTTTTTTTAACCCCTTTTCTATGTGGACATTGGGGCTTATTGTGGCATCACCTCATTTTGCTGTTGGCTTTAGTCCTTTCCCCCTGTCATAATTACTACAGCCACTAGAGTGCAGTGTTACATTGAAATTTGACCGTGTATCCCAACAATCTGCTTGCTCTACTCAACTGTCCAGTTATCTTTTAATGGGAGAGCAGTACCTGGCATGATGTAGCTGTCATGGTTGGGCTTTGTTTGGTCTATAGACTTGTGTTGGTCACCACTGTGGTGTTTTAAGGTTTGATATTTAGTAGTTAATCAGCCCTTTTCTCTAATGAAAACTCTTATTTTGGGTTTGGCTGCTACCTTGGCCCAGTATTCCCTGTAAAAGAGATTTGATCTCAACTTCCTGGTTGAACAAAAGCAAAGCTGTAGCATCAGTAAGAAGGAAAGATAGAATATTGAGACGGAAAGCCTTCAGGTTAAGGTGCAGTGATTAAGGTTATGTTGGGGGTGTGTCCCCTCCCCTATTCTTCAAGTTGACACTTTGAAAATGCATCCTACAATTAAGTTTTACAAATATATCTAAAATTATTTTTATATTAAATACTGTTATTTCCCCTATTAAAAATGGGAGTGTCTGAATGCTCAACAAACTGCTTCTCTCTTTATAAGTGAAACATTAGTTAACATATTTAATGCTCTGACCTGCTCAGTCTAATCAGCCTTGTGCTGTCTTGTTAGTTCAGGTAACAGGATGTTTGGGTTTAATTTATCCTTGGTTTGTATGGACACACAGAAGGGTTCAGGTAAGGACCTAGGGGGAGGGTGCTTGGCGGGGGGGTCAGACAGGGAGACGCTCTCAGATAGCCTGCTGGGCACGGTGCCCTGCTTCCCTGTTGCCGGCCCCTTGGTACTTAGATTGGCAGCAGCATGCTGTGACTCCATCCCAGCAACAACATCACAGATTTGGGCTGGCTGCTACGGAGTCCCCCAGCCAATCGGGGCACATATCACTGCCAGATCACTTCAGATGTAGCCAATAGTAAGCCTTAATGTGCTTAGTGTCATCCCTCCCAGATGTGAATTCCTCTAAACCCACAAGGTACACAAATGCACATGGAAACACACTCTGAGCACAGATTTACACAGACTCAGTGTATGAATGGGAAGAAGAAGAGATACAAAAACAGTCTTTGTGCTTTCAAATGAATGCACCTCTTTATCACACCACTGCTATCCCATCAGATCTGTCAGCATTTTTAAATTACAACATGACTAGTCTTTCACATAGAGGTGGCACGGTTAATACTACTACTACACATGGAGCTTTGTCTCCCTCTTGTGGAAGATCTGAGTAATAAAATGTGTTGGTGTTGTACTAAGCAATTTCCTGAAGGATAAACACAGTTTTATATCAGTTTGAGTTATCACTGGTAATCTGTGAGGCAAGTTAGCATCTTTCTAAATGCAAGAAGGAGCGGAGTAATGATATTTAGTCATTAGTTTCCTTTATTCATTTTATTACATAGATGTCACACCTAGTACAAAACTAAAACACAAAAAGAATTTTATGTAGCATGAACAATTTCAATGATAACAATGGAAAAGAAAAAGCATTACATGTTCAAACTAGTTGGACCATATGCTGTCAAAACTCCCAAAAGTTCCACATTTCAATCATAACTGAGGAACCATCCCGTAACCATCATGATTTAGTCTGAAAGGGGGAAAAAAGAGAGAGAATGTTTTAGTTTGGTCTTGTTTTGTATTAAAATAAATACAATCTGACTGAAACTACAACAACAACAACAACTAATAATAATAATAATAATAACAATAATAAAACCACAGTTTATATGAAAAACTGGACTGGAATCTTAAATAGCAAAATGAGAAGGGCTTACCTTAATCAGTGTAATTATGACACTATATATGGTGGAGATGATGAAAAGAACAAGGAAGATGAAAACCATGTTCCAGCTTTCCACAACTGTGTCTTGGTTCACATCAGTGTGCATAATTTTATCGACAAAATAACAGTGCTCCAGCGTGTCTGTAAATAATGTATAGGTTTGTCAGTTACTGATATTGTTGTACTAGCAGAGAGGCAGAAAAGAGAAAAATACTGCAGTTTTAAAATGGAGTTAGTGTGCGAAATGTTTTTATTTGCAATCTTATATATGCAAGAAAAGGTTGGATCAATAAATGATCAAGCACCTGGCTTGGATATATTCAGGGACAGGGTGGTGTTGGCATGGGTCACCCTGCAGGTGAGGTCCACCCCAGGTAGGAAGTTGACTTGGGACAGGTCAAGGTAGCTCTGGATACTGAATTTTCCATCTGGGCCTCTGTGGGGCTCACTAGTGTTGTAGCTCCACAGTTGTTTGTCTCCATTTTGAAACCAAGTGATATTGATGGATTCAGGGCTGAACCCAAAGACCAGGCACACAAGTTCATTAGAGCCGTGGAGCAAGTAGGCTAAAGGTTTGCTGTAGATCACTGAGGCTGGAGAAATAGCCATAATAGTTTTAGTTTTTAATCAGTTTCTTCAGATGAAGGCAATGGAAATAACAGATAAATATGAAGTGCTAAATGGCAGCTCACCAAACACATTAGTTATAGTGGCTTCAACAGGCATTTCAGATGACTCATGTCTGGCAGCACAAGAATATTTAGACCTTTTGTCTTCAGTTTTGGATACGTTTAGTCTGCTGCTCATAGAGTAAGAGCTGCTCCCTGAGTATTTCCATGGAGGGCTGTTAACGTAACGAGAAGATGGGAGTCTCTGGCCATCCTCCTCCCAGTACACTATGATGTTAGCTGGGAAAAATCCAGAAACTAGGCAAACAAGGGTTAGGATGTCAGACGTAGAGAGCTCAGAGGCGGATGGTTCATTTATCTTCACTGTTGGCAGATGGAAGTCTTGAAAAACACAAAAAGAAGAGAACAGTAAGAATACAGTCACAACCAGAGCAAACATCATGAAAGACGTTAGTTTTTTGTACCCATAGAAATTCAGAGCTGTGAGCAATTTCTTATATTTCCAACATTACCTCTACTTTTGCTTATATGGTCTTCGTAGCCCTGACTGGAACATAGATGCTTTCCTTCACAAGACACTCGTTTATATGCGTGCCAATCCTCTGCTGACACATTAACGAAGCTCTGCAGAGTCTCTGTCCCATTGCTGTGACTCAGTCGTGGCTTAGTAGAGACATGGTGATCAGGATATTTTTTGCCCTCTACCTTCCAGGTGATGGAGAACTCATTAAGACTAGGGCCGACAAGAAGACAGGTAATAGTCACCTGTCCTTTGTTCTGAAGCTGCTGTAGTGGTGGTCCCTGAACATAGACCCCAACGATCTGTGATGATGCTGGAGTTACTGAAAAAAGAAAATTACATGAAAGGAAGAGAATATGTAACACCCATAAGACAATTATTAAGAGAAAAGTGTCTCATGTCCATAATTTTTTATTCAAAAATAATCTGACTGTATTCTTAATGTGTAGCATATGAATTGTATTTTCATTTTACCTGAACAGAGATTGATTTTCTTCTCGACCATTTTATTCAGAAGCCTGTCAAACACTTGACAAGTGAAGATCTTTCCTGTTTTCCACTCAGACTGATCAATAGTAAGTTGACTGGTTACTGCCACACGTCCATCTACACCCATGCTGATGTGATTAGTTGATGGAAATATTTTCTGAGACTCAGAAAGCCATGTAATCTGAGGATTGAAGCCCCATCCAGAGCATAAGAGTGTCTGTGACATTGTCTCTTCACTGGGGGCCAGAAGAAGAATCGCTGATGGGTCCGCTAAATATCATGCCAACAAAAATGAATTAATGTCAGTTAGAGACTACAGTAACAAAGCATCCATTTTTAAAGGAAAAAGAAACAAATCTCACCAAAAATATAACCGGTGGAGTTTGAGCTATGGTTGCCGGTGAAGCCTTGATTCACTGTGCAGGTGAAAGTTGTGTCCTTATTCCAGTACTTATGAGGTACAGAGATTTGTCTGCTGACTGAATGGAGGTCTGAAGCTTCAGGGAGATCAACAAATAGTTTGTCAGAGATGACAGCATTGTCAGCCTGAAAAGTGATGTAGAGGTCACGTGAGGAGAGTTGTGTGACATCACATCTGAGCACTGCACTGTCTCCCTTCAGCAGAGATCTCCTGATCTCCACCAGTGGAGCCTGAACTGCAGGACCTGGATGATAATATAAGGATACAAAACAAAATGGTTATTTTGGGTCCTCTTTGGTCATGTGTGATTTTCATGCAGTAACGTCATCTTACCTGCAATACTTATAGTATTCTCAGCAGATGAGAAGCAGGGATGCTCTGCTCTGCATGTTAACCGCTTCACTTGCTTCCAGTCCATTGATTTAACTGTTAGTTTACTGATTATATAAGCTGTGTCCTTTTTTTGGTTCACTCTGTTACTTGTGGGATTCCCATCAATCAGCCAGGTGACCTTGGCATCAAAAACAGTGTGGACCAAACATGTTGCTTGGACCTCAGATTTTGACATTATTACAGTCTTGAAGCTGGGAGTCTCCACATGAATGGAAGGAGGAGAGCTTGTGTAGACTGTAGGAAAAATGTGTTTATCAATATGGCAAGCTAATAAAAAGTCACTTTAAGTAAACATCTATTTTTCCTAATTTGTTTTAGGCAGAACTGTAAGTGTGCACAAGGAATATGCTCTGAGGCAGTAGCTGTACATACTTACTCTGACAAATGTTTATTGCTTTGCTATATATATCCTTGCCATTTTGAACAGACTTGCAGGTAAAAGTTGAGCCTTTTGCCCATGCCGTCACATCTGGGCTAAGCTCACTGCTTAGGCTGAAGGTTTTCTCATTTCCCCCCACACTTTGAAGCTTCCTTTCCTTTGCCTTATTGTTGTGAAACCCTGGTTGGTTGTCCTGTACCCACTCCACTCCCAGGTTGTCTGGAAAGAAGCCACTTATGGTGCAGATGAGTCTCATTGATGAGTTCCCAAATTCACCTTCCCAGACTGAGTACAGTGTCATGTTTGGTAAGACAGTCCGTAGATCTGAGATAGAGCAGAGTTTAGTTTGACTTTGGATGCCTTATTGTAAATTTATGTGAATATAAGAAGAAAGCTCACAAAGCTCTTAGGTATACATACCTTCAGATTTTGGTAAATGACCAGCTGTTTGCTGTAAGTTCTAAGTGTATTATGTTTGCATTTAGGCTAGATGGCTGAATTGTACTTTTAATATGCTTGGTGTTTTTGAGTCAGGTGGAGAAAGGGCTGGAAGTCTGTTGCACAGATGTTATGCATGATAGGGCAGAGTGATGAGGGCAAGCAGCAAGCGGAAGCATTGAGCAACATGCAGGTCCAAAGAAAGTACCAAAATACATAAGTGAAACAATGCAAAGAGCAACGGACACCAGGTGTGAGGTGTGGTTATGCCAGTAAGAGAAACCAAGTGCACATTTAAATATCTCATGTCAGTTTGCATGTATCACATACATTTTATATCATTTCTCATAACTTTGCCAAAGGTTTTAGTTCTCAGACTAAAAAATAAAGAGTGTCCTGGATCAAGAAATCTAGATGTAAAAAAAAAAAAGGTTTTGTTAGTTACTGGGAAAATCCACATCCAGCCTTGAAAAATAAGTTGGAAGTCAATAATTAGTAGATTCTATTCATTTGTCTCTTGTAGGGTAAGATAGAGTTGAGTGAAAAAATATTTTCCCCGTTCCCGATTTCTTAGTTTTTTGCATATTTGTCACACTTCCATGTTTATCATCAAACAAATTATAGTTTTAGACAAAGATAACCTGAGTAAATAGAAATTGCAATTCTTAAATGACTGAGGATTTCTCTCATTAAGGGAAAAAAGCTATCCAAACCTATCTGGCACTATGTGAAAAAGTAACTGCCCCCTAAACCTGATAACTGGTGTTGCCACTCTTGGGAGCAAGAACTGCAATCAAGCGTTTACGACAACTGGCAATGAGTCTTTCATGTAACTCTGGAGGAATTTTGTCCCACTCTTCTTAGGATAATTGTTTTAATTCAGCCACATTGGAGGGTTTTCGAGCACGAATGACTTGTTTAAGGTCATGCCACAGCATCTCAGTTGGATTATCAAAAATAATCATAAAAATATCATCTTCCCATCAACTCTGACCAGCTTCCCTGTCCCTGGTGAAGAAAAGCATCCCCACTGCATGATGCTGCCTCCACCATGTTTCACGGTGGGGATGGTGTGTTCAGGTTGATGTGCAGTGTTAGGTTTCTACCACACATAGCGTTTTGCATGTAAGCCAAAAGGTTCAATTTTGGTGTCATCTGACTAGAGCACCTTCTTCCACATGTTTGCTGTGTCCCCTACGTGGCTTGCGGCAAACTGCAAATGGGACTTCTCATAGCTTTCTTTCAACAATGGCTTTCTTCTTGCCACTCTTCCATAAAAGCCAGATTTGTGGAGTGCACAACTAATAGTTGTCCTGTGGACAGATTCTCCCCCCTGAGCTGTGGATCTCTGCACCTCCTCCAGAGTTACCATGGGCCTCTTGGCTGCTTCTCTGATTAATATTCTCTTTGCCCAGCCTGTCAGTTTAGGTGGTTGGCTGTGTCTTGGTAGGTTTGCAGTTGTGCCATACTCTTTCCATTCACTCGGGGAACTTTGTTTGTTTGTTTGTTTGTTTGTTTGTTTTTCACGACTGTCACACAATGCTTGCTCTCACGAGCCAGTGATTTGGGAATTTAAAGTTCCAAGTTGAATTCACTTGAATTATTTATTCACTGTTTTCTGTTTTGTTAATTGTTTTCATGATTGATTATTGAAGTTTAATGTTTGCTTAATTTCTTTTATTTACAATTAATTATAGTCATATGATGTATGGGATCAACAGTGTCCAGTTTGTAATATTGTTACAGTGAGTACAATAATAAACAGCAGAGTCCTGGCCTGCAGGGAAAGGACTGGAGTGGAATGGAGGGGCAGGTGCTGGATGGACCACATACTACAAAGATTCACTAAAGAACAAGTTCAACATGAGCTTATATTTTTCCAGCAACACAGTCACTGTAAACGAACAGAAGTGGCCTGAAGATACTGGTGTGTATTAGACATTGCAGCGCCAGACAACCACAATAACACATAACATATACAGTATATATATATAGAGAGAGAGAGAGAGGGAGATAGATAGATAGATAGATATAGATATTAGATATAGATATAGATAGATAGATAGATAGATAGATAGATATAGATATAGATATATATTCTAATATATGTATATGTGTAGGATAGATGTGTATTCAGATGATAACACAGCATGAAAAGTAGTGCTAAGTGTAAAATTACAGAGTGCAAAGCAGAGAATTCGCATTCAGTTTGGTGCATTTGAGACAGTGCTTTAAGAATCACTGATAGTGTTATTACTATCATTATTACATTGATATTTTGCTATCACTGTATAAAATGCAGTGCCAAAGGTAAGTATCTGTAAAAACTAAAATGGCTCCCTTCACAACAAATGTACATGTTTGGTGCTTTAATTGTTGTTTTATTTGAGTTCAAGCTAGTCACAAAATGTGAGGAGGAATCAATGCAAAACTCACGTCTTTCACCTCTACTTATCTGAATGCAAGAGGATGACCCAGAGCAGAGGACACACTGTTTAACATGATGGACTGCAAGACAGGAGTGCTGCTTTTATCCATATGCTGGGTAGGTGAAGATCATAATTATTTTTATCATAAGTTATCTTTTGCCAAATTGCCCAAGTGTTGCCAAATTAAAGCAACCATTATTGTCCTTGTTTTTACAGGTGTTCATGGTCTCTGGCTTTAAGTTGGAAAGTCTCAGATATGTCATGCTGTCGCTGTCATCTCTACTGATTTCTACACGTCCCCCTCAAGCTGCTCGCATATGTTTTGGATGTCTACGACTGGAATCAGAAAAGCCTTCCCCTATCCATTCCAGTGCTTTTCCTGGTTTTTGTCTTATCCACTGCATAACACAGCAGTCAAATGTGAAGCCAGATCCCCTGCAGGAGAGACTGAGAGTCTCCCCAGGCCTTTTCACTACAGGACTGGAAGGAATGGACTCCATACTCTGACCTGTAACACCTGATGAGATGAAAGGAGAGAGGAACCAATGAGACGGTCATCACCAATATGTTCTGGTACCTCTGACTGACATCAGTTGATGTCTCTCGGTTAATGATGAAACGGTAAGAAGCAGAGGATGAGGATATTATGGAGAGGAAGTGGCTCTTTTACTGGCATTTTGTAATGTAGCCGAATTTCCCTTTATGTAACACAGGATATTTTGAAAAAAAAAAAAGCACTGTATTTTTTTTTTATTTTAACATTTTCTTTCTAACTAGATATAAAATAACATGATCTATCTCACAGCTAGTACTTGTTAATTTTATTTCTTTAGGTTTTATAAGCCATAAGGTGAATGTGTAGTAGTCATCAAAGAATCAACAGTATCTTAGTTATGTGAAATTACATGACAATATGATAAACACAGTATATTTTGCCTTTTTTATGTTTTGCAACATTGATAAACTGCTTTTCATTATATTTTGGAACTCAATGACTGATCATCAGTTTGCCTTATTTAATTTGAAAAAAAAAAAAAGCAAGAGGTGTTTAACTGGATGCTTTGATGCTCCTCAAACAGTAGAAGACAGCCGGAGAGAAGTAAAGTAAACTACTGTGGGGCACATTTCTTTTTTGTTCATGAGAGTTTTTGTTCTTGGTCAACTTAAACGTCTTATTCATCTATGATTCAAAACCTTAAAAAAATGTATGGAATATGGAAAGGGGCAACAAATCACTGGAGAAGCTGTGTAACACTAAGTAACACTAAGTCATCAGTCACCATAGAAATCATGGTCACCACTTGCAGCAACAGTGACTGCATAAAATGCAGCAGCTTTTTTCTGTAATAACAGAGTCTGCTAAACTGCCTGACATTTTATAAGAGGTGTAATAAGGGTGTCTTTACAATTTTCCTTAAAAAAACACACAAAAAAAATTGATTAGATTTGCTTATCTTTACATGGATGTTTGGTTGCAGTGTGTTCTTCACCCACTTCAGAACTGGACACATTATTTGGAACAATAAAACAGACTGCAGGTTTTAGCCTAGGATAGCCTCAGATACATTTTTATCTCTGCTTTTTTCAGTATGCCCTCTAGCATTGCTGGCATAATTATTACCACTGGTGCTGGCTCTGGTAGTTTGATTGTATCTTGTATTTTTTTATAAACGATAAATGATAAAATTTAAATGGTAAATGATAAAATTCAACAAGTGGTTAAAAAAATACAGAAAAAAATCCGTAAAAAATTAATACAGAAAATTCCTTCATTTTGAAATGGTACATTGTACTGTGTCTTTTGTATGTGTGTGTGTGTGTGTGTTCTTTTAAATATAATGGAACTAAATGGCAGAAGCAGAAGGTGGAAGCATCCAGCTGACTAACATTACAGCTCTACTCAGTACGATGCCATTAGTGTTTACATCCTGTCACACTGTCACATTTATAATCCCGTCCTCATGGGTAGATCCACACTTTCTTCGTCAGAGTAGGTCGGCTGGCAAGCGTAGTTTGGTAAAAAGACAATAATTCACATGAAAGTGCTCACAATAAGTTTTTGAGCATGACAGAGAGTGCTATTGAGTTAATAGGTCGTCTCTCATGTTTCAGTCTTCAAAATCTGTCCTTTTAGTTTGAGTGCATCTTTAGTGAATCTTTGTAGTATGTGGTGTATCCAAAACATGCGTTTCCAATTTACTCCAGTCCTTTCCCTGCAGGCTGTCTGATCCAAGCTGTGTAGTAGCCAAGAGAATAAAAGACCTGACAGGTGATGGTCAGACACTGACCTGCCTACACAGTCACAGAGGCTGGCTGGGTCAACTCTTCAACAATCAGTGTGTTGTGATCATACTGTCAGTGTCTGTGCCTCAGTCACAGGCAACCAGCAGCCAACAGCAGCAGAGCTACAGAGATGTTGAGTTTGAAGGTTTTCTGCCAGGAGCTTCTCTTCAAATGCCTCAACTGACAGGATGAGGTCAAGTCTTTATAGGAGACCTTTAGGAAGTTTACTTTGTATTAAAAATGACACGGATATAAAAGCAAAGACTTGACTGTCATGGCACAAGTACTTTGAAACTTTGAATAGTATTCTAATTTTGCTCTGTCACAAAATCATTGATTTGCTCAAAATACCCACACATTTCAGGTAGAGTTCCCTGACTGCTGCAGCTCAATTTTATATATATCAGTTCTTGTGGGCTTTATTGTTTTTGTGTTGTTTTTAGACCTGGTTGTCAGAGATGTTGAATGTCTACATGTCTATTTTTCATATCTGTAGATTTTTTTAAAGTATAAATCTCCCTCCTGACACACTGAAGTCATTCTCATATCATTCATTCCCTATATTTAAAGAGATAAGTACTAATACTACTTACTTAATTTTGTGTCTCCTGAAACACACAGAAGTAACTGTTTTGTACATCCTGAATGTGACATATAGCTATATCTTAAAATCAGTTGTCCTTGACGTCTAAATTTATGAAGACTTAAAGAAAATTCTGTCAAATTAAGTTTGTGACAACTTAATATTTTCTAACAATTTATTTATTTATTAACAATTAAATTGCTAGAGTAGTAAATCAGGAAGTCCTCAGCTTGTATTCTGCACTTACAGGCATGGTGCCAGAGACTTTTGTCATAATGTCTTAAATTACTGTTCCCTGCTTTCTTCATTTGTTGACTGCAAAACTAAGTTGCTTGAGGCTTTTGTAAAGCCTCTAAAATTACTTAAACCAGTATGGGTTTGTCTAGCACAGTAATAAACAGCAGAGTCCTCTGGCTTTAGGTTGGACAGTCTCAGATACACCATGCTGTTGCTGTTGTCTTTGGTGATTTCTATACGTCCTTGCACACTGCTAAAAAATGCTAAATGGTTTTACTTACATCATTCCAAATAATCCCAATCCATTCTAGTGCTTTTCCTTCAGGTTGTCTGATCCAGTGCATTCCTGATTGGCCAAAATTGAAACCAGATCCTCTGCAGGAAAGACTGAGTATTTTCTGAGGCTTTTTCAACACTGGAGTGGAGGGAATGGACTCCAGAGCCTGACCATTCAGACCTGCCAAAGATCCAGAAGTAAAAAGAGATCATTGAAATGGTGAAACAAAATATCTGGGTCAAATATCATTCACATGCATCTCAAAATAAAAAAATATTGCATTGAATTCAATCCTTTTTTCTGCATTAGTTTTGCTTTCAAACATGGAAGCACTTGCTGCAGCACGTGTGCTTTTGTAACCGCTAAACTGCAAAACATAACAATTTAAGTTTTTTAGCCTTATATTACATTAAACTGATAACTGTATGTGCTGTTACTTCACAGTTTAGTTTATGTGTGACTGCCCTGACAACAATAGGATTTTTTTTTCATAATCAGTATCTTAGGAATTCTTTTCAAAGAATTTGTAAAAAATTGTTTAATTAAATTTATGTCGTCTCATTCTCCTCTCTGTCGTCTTTCTCCATGTACTGTTCTCCATGAACCTCTTGCTCCAGAGCTGCTCATTTCTAATCTCGCCCTACCAACCTGCCGAATGTTTATGTTTGTAATATGATTGCAGATAACCGCCCTCTCTGATCCTGGATCTAGCTGAAGGAAGCTTTGTTCTTTCCCTACTTTCAGTCAACTTAGGTTTGATAATATTGTTAGGTCTTTACCTTACAATATAAAGTACACAGAAATTACTTTGTATCATAAATAAAATTTATTATGACTCATTTACCATTCCCCATATCTAGGTGGCATCATGTTACCATTGGAATCAAACGTATTATATTTATGTCATATATTCTCCTAGTTTCAATGTTATTTAAAGTACATGTGCTGATCTGAGGGCTCCTGCTCTGGTGATTTCATTTTTATAACTGTTCAGCCACTGAGGAGTTTTTGTTCAGGAATCCATATCGTTTGTGTTACTGTGGCAACCGGTAGTAATGCTGCACAGTAATACACAGCAGAGTCCTCTGGCTTTAGGTTGGACAGTCTCAGATACACCATGCTGTTGCTGTTGTCTCTGGTGATTTCTATACGTCCTTGCACACTGCTGG
>VUQI01059539.1:0-11497 GCA_015106735.1 Paratilapia polleni
CTTGCTCATAGGGGGTTTTCTGTCTAATATTGTAGGGTCTTTACCCTAAAATATAAAGCGCCTTAAGGCGACTGTTGTTGTGATTTGGTGCTATATAAATAAAATTGAATTGAATTTTACCACTGAATAAGTGAAAGGTCATTATATAGAAATAAAGATCTATCTATAGTAGCTGGTAGAGATTGTTAAACAGACAGATGAGGCTGATGGGACAGATGAACTTTTTATAAGGTTAGTCTAACATCTGATTATGTGGTCAGTTATAGTTGAATAATGCCTGTAAATTTGCCAGTGTGGGAACAGTGGTTACATAGTTGTGTGTGGGCCTTATGGTGCGCGCCACTGCTTAAACAAATGGCTCTATATCCCTGAGCATGACCATAAATTACTGTAAAATGCGGTAGAGACTCACACTGCTGACATGAAAAGAGTGCACATAATTTAGGTTAAATTAAGTAAACAAACTACTTTGGTTTTATTTTATTTTTTTCCTTTGGTTTCTTTTGGGGACAGGGAAAATGTGCTTCTCAACATCCATTTTTCAAAGTAATTAGATGTTAGGTGTGGAGAGGACCCAAATGCAGACAAAAATGAACAAAAAACAAGTCCAAAAGCAAAGTTCAAAAGGGGAGCACAAACGGATATCCTGCACAAGGAGTAAAAGAGGGCAGAGCAACAAGAGGAGCATCAACAGATATCTTGACAAAGGGAAGACGGGACTATAAATACACTGAAGACTAATTGGGGAATGGCAGACAGGAGGGTAATGAAATAGGGGTGAAAGCAAATACACACAGGTGAAGACAATCAGAGCAGGACCAACAAACACAAAGGAAGAACTAATGCAACATATGAAAGAAAATTAACCTTCAAAGTGAAATGGGAAGTAAAAGACCTATCCCTCAAGACAGGAGTCACACTAAACATCATAATAGAGAGGGTACACAGACAAGGAAACACTGAAAGAAGTAAAAGCTGGACAAGCACATGAACTTTTTTAACATGCTATCACACAGACATTGACAGAATATACAGTAGATGTAAATACATATGTAATACATAAATAAGTCACTAGATGTCACCACAGTTTTTGAGTTTAGGGTTTGAAGAGCAAATTCTGAAAAACCAGCATTGTCCATTTTTACTTTGCAAAGTACTCCTATCTTGTTTCCTTCTCAAATTATTACATTGATTCAGTATGTGATTAATAAAGTCAAACTTTTGGAATAACGGCAAAGAAGAGAACTGTATATTTCATCACAACATGAATAATAATAATAGGATAAAATTACTGTTCTTGTTCCAAAGAGCTGGGGAAAAAAACAATAACAACAACAACAAAAAAAAAAAACATGTTAAGAGTCATAGCCACTGTTTAGCTGTAACTAGGGGGTTCTTGGTGGCTTTTTGAAACTACGTCCTTGTGAGTTTGATTTAAGTGGCCAGGAACGTCCTGGCAACATACATTGATTAGTTCTAAGAGGGCTTTCCAGCCAGTGCTCCAGCACCCTGTCACAAGCTCTTTAATTTGTATTAAAATGACAAATGATGATGATGGATTGTTGTGTTTAAAGCAAATTTTGTATCTCACAGATGTCAACTGAATGTTAACAGAAAGCTATCACCAATTATTTGGCACAAGTAGTCATTTTTTAATATCAGCAGGGTTTTAATAAAAATAATACAGTTCAGTATACCCCACGTGCACCTTTGCGCTATTTGATTTTTATCCGAGTGTGGTTCTGCTACCCAAAAGTGTAGTCAACGTCAGTAGTACAATACCACTTAAAAGGAAATTGTGAGCTTTACTAATGGGCAACTTGAAATGAAAACCAAATGTATTTATAGTGGCTGTTTTTTTTTTTTATCTTCATATTGCTGAGACTGTTTGACTCATTTTTGTAATCATGACTTTCAGTATTCTGTACATAACACATGGTGGCAGCAATGCTCCACTGGGTGAAGGGTGCTCATGGTGGCTACTGAGCACTCATATGGCTTATATCTGAGTTGGCAACAACCCACACAATACAAACATAGCTGCTTAATGTGCTGTGGAGGCAAGGGACCAGACTATGAAAGTTCTTGTCCCGCCTTCCCATACCTCCAATGGAAACTCCTGACTTATCACCTTCTATTAAATAGAAAACTTTTAAAACTACCATCATTAGTAAAGACTGTAGCTATAATTATCTGTTTTTCTCTTTCTGAAGCTGTGGCTAATGAAATGTACTGTAGTTTTTCATGATCTGTCACTACTGATGGCCAAAAGAAAATTAGGCGCCCTCAAAATAAATCTGTCTTTGGTGTACCAACCTGATAGGTGTTTATTTAGATATCAACAATCCTTTTACACCGAACATGTTGGCACATGTTTCTGCTGGCAGAGAGTAGAAGGGCTGACCTTCGACTTGTGAGTTTCCTCTTTTTTTTGGCTGCTCTTATGTAATGGCTGGTGAGATGCAAGCTATCAATTCAGACGGGAATATTCAGGGTAAAGCTGCTGTCCTTTCCTCCAGGAAGTTTAAAGGTAAAACCACCTTGTTAGTTCTCCTTGTGCAAAATGAAAGTTTAGTGTTAATCAACAAAACACAGAGTGTGTGTCCTTTGCACACTTTGTAAAAGTACAATTTTATTTAGTAATCTCACTTGTGAGATTCCTACTTTTGCTGTAGCTTTGCAGTTTCTTGGCCCATTACCCCACCTGTTGATCATGCGAAACAGTGTGAAGGATAGAAAGTGTAAAATGTGAAGCCAAAGTGTGTGCAAACCTTAATTCTTTCTAAAGGCCAGCAGGTAGCTACTCCTCTGGTTGCAAAAAGACGTCCAATTGTATATAAGTCTATGTTATTTTTGCTATGTTCAGTTCAATTAAATTTTATTTATATAGTGCCAATTCACAACAACAGTCGCCTCAAGGTGCTTTATATTTTAGGGTAAAGACCCTACAATATTAGACAGAAAACCCCAACAGTCAAATGCCCCCCTATGAGCAAGCACTTGGCAACAGTGGGAAAGAAAAACTCCTGTTTAACAGGAAGAAACCTCCGGCAGAACCAGGCTCAGGGAGACAGGACAAAAGACACACTATGGGAGAGAGACAGAGTTTAATAATAACTAATGATTAAATGCAAGTGGTGTATAAACACATGGAGAGTGAAAGGAAATGATAAAGAGGAAGTGCTCAGTGCGTCATGGGAAGCCCCCAGCAGCCTAGGCCTATTGCAGCGTAACTAAGGGATGGTTCAGGGTCACCTGATCCAGCCCTAACTATAAGCTCTATCAAAAAGGAAAGTTTTAAGCCTAATCTTAAAAGTAGAGAGGGTGTCTGTCTCCCAAATCCAAACTGGGAGCTGGTAGTAGTAGAGGGCCTGAAAGCTGAAGGCTCTGCCTCCCATTCTACTTTTAAATACCCTAGGAACCACAAGTAAGCCTGCAGTCTGAGAGCAAAGTGCTCTATTGGGATAATATGGTACTATGAAGTCTTTAAGATATGGGGCCTGATTTTTCAAGACCAGATTTTTCATTTTTTGTATGTGAGGGTAAGGATTTTAAATTAAATTCTGGGTTTAACAGGGAGCCAATGAAGAGAAGCTAATATGGGAGAAATATGGTCTCTCTTTCTAGTCCCTGTCAGTACTCTCGCTGCAGCATTCTGGATTAACTGAAGGCTTTTCAGGGAGCTTTTAGAACAACCTGATAATAATGAGTTAGTCCAGCCTAGAAGTAATGAATGCATGAACTAGTTTTTCAGCATCACTCTGAGACAGGATGCTTCTAATTTTAGAGATATTACGCAAATGCAAGAAAACAGTCCTACATATTTGTTTAATGTGCGCTTTGAAAGACATATCCTGGTCAAAAATGACTCCAAGATTCCTCACAGTGTCACTGGAGGCAAAAGTAATGCCACCCAGAGTAAGTATCTGGTTAGATGTCATATTTCTAAGATTAGTAGAATAGTACAATAACTTCAGTTTTATCTGAATTTAGAAGTAGGAAATTAGAGGTCATCCGGGCTTTTATACCTTTAAGACATGCCTGTAGTTTAGGAAATTGGTGTGTGTCATCTGGCTTCATGGATAAGTACAGCTGGGTATCATCTGCATAGCAATGAAAATGTATGCTATGTTTTCTAATAATATTAGTAAATTCAATAATACAATACTTCAATAATACTGAACATAATATAATGTGTTCAGTATAGGGTATACTCCCGGATGACTTGTGATTATTGCGTCGTTCGCCAATGAGTGTGCGGTGTTCATGGTTTCACAGTCAGATCCACCCATTGTTCGTCACATCCGGTTACAAAACACCAAGATGGCAGTGACAAAAACACTCGAGAACTCATAACAAGCCTTCACTAACCAGCCGATGATGTCATGGCAGCCATGACCATCTTTTATGTTGTCTGTGGTTTGAAGCTTTGGGACTGAATATCACATCACTAGGGTGCACATGAATGTAAACAATGCAGGTTGCAAATGTTGCAAATGTTTTATCGTGTTTGTTAGATTTAATGTTAACGTTGTTTTGGTTGGTAATTTTGGAACAATAGCTACAAAGTTAATAGCAGTTACATTTCAGAGACATGAACATGACTTCAGCAAACCTGGTTTGGATCTGCCATGTAATATTTTACCAAGTGAATGTCTTTTTTGTTTGATCTAATCCCCAATTCTGAGAACATGTAATGATTACTGATCAGTCCACTGAATTTACAGTGTTTTTTGTTTTTTTTTGGAGTACATGAAATGATGCTATACAGTGCATATGGAAAGTGTAAATGTCAATACACGGACCACACTGAGAACCTACAGCAACAGTACATCCTGTAATGAGATGCTTTGAGGCTAAGAGGTTTACCCCAAGGTGTAACAGTAAAACTCCTTTCGGCTGATCCCTTATTTGCAGGGTGTTACCACAGCAGACCTGTGGCACAGGTTTTTACACTGGATGCCCTTCCCAGGGATTTGTGTCCCCTCCCAGTCTTCAACTGGGGAGCTTTCACATGTTAGGCGACTGTATTAACCACTACACTACGGAGCCACTACTCAGAGGTGTAGCTGTTGAAAGCGAAGAGCATTTGTCAATCACTTCTTCCAGTTAGACTGTATTCAGTCAGGAAATAGCAGGCAGTGGTACTGCAGAAGGAAAATAGTGAGGTGTCTTGAACCAGACTCAATGTAATGTACTAAACTACATCATCCAGCAAGGCAACAAAATGTAACCCTTTGGCTAGATTCTGCAACATGGACAACATATCTTTAGTGTTTACATGGAAAACAAGCCAACAAAGCGTAAAGGGATTGATGCCATTATAATGATAATTGATGCCATTTCCCCAAAACACATAGCTGGTGATTTGATGTGGCCTTAAGACAATATATGTTTCCTTATTGGTCAGTTTCTTTTTGCATAGCTCTCTATCTATATATAGGAATTAAACCAACACAAATTCTTCAGAGACATATTTGCATGCAGTTCTCCAAAAATCTGAGTGTCGCCCCTGGATTATGTCGCCAAGCTTAGGTCAAATGCAGATTGGTTGAAAGGTTGACTTGAAATGGAGAGTGACTGCTGATGTAAAAGGCCTGCCAGTTACAATTCAGAAGCTGAAGAGCAAACATGAGCAAGAGTAGCTTGCATTTCCAGTTGTTACACATATTTCTGACACTGCCCCCAAGTGGCAGCACAGTTATACCAACAGTATGTATGTTTGGAACCTTTAATCTGGTGAATTTGAAGTGTCGCACTTTGACTCAAAAAATGTAATATAGAAGGTTTTGTATTACTCCAGATAGACAGCCTGTTCTCATTCCCAGGACATTGATTAAAGCCATTCTGTCAAAACGACTGGCCATGGAGCTTGACACATCAGGTTATAGGATTTTTGAGACAGGTCTGTCATACATGTCTGTCAACATGTTTCAATGTGTAAGCAACTGTTGTAAAGGGTCTATTTTTTATCACAAGCCATAATCTTTTTCTAAATGTAACCAAGTAGTTTTTAGTGCCATTAAGCAAGTAGTTGCGACGACCAACTGGTTCTCGATCACAAGGTGATTGCACAGGTTGTCTGGTGGTAGGCAACCTGTCTCCAAACAATTGTGGTCTGACTCGGACTGACTGCAGTCACTCTCATACAGCTTGGGAAAGGTTTGCAAGTAACTGCTTTCTAATTTATAAATGCTGATAGATTGCCAAGACGTTGCAATCTGAGTCAGTCTATACTAATGAGCACAACTCGTGTGGATGCATCTCTTTGTGATAGGGGACTCGACTCAGCTGGTTACCAACTGGTTCTATTCTGATTATATTCCTATATATAAGCAAGGTTGCTGAGCACCTATGTCGTGCAGCAACTATGTCACTATTTTTGGAGGAATTTCTGTTTCAAATCTATGGAGTTTTGGCTGGACTCTGAATTTAAGTCTTTAATGTTGCATTTAGATGGCAACAGATTTGAGCATTTTGCCAATTTATCACAGTTATTACCACAAACAGATTGCATGTAATTGCAGTCTTAACCCCATTCAATCGCAAACAGATATCGGACTAATAGCAGAGTGACTCCGTCTTATTGCTGTTTTATTGCCATCTTGACACACCAAAGTTGCTTTGAAGATGGCAACTGACTGCGAGTGGACTTCTTAGAAGCCACCATTTCAAAGGAAACAAGATTGGCAAGTTTATTGCACACAATTACAATAATTTCAGTCATGCTGTGGTCCCATCAAGTGGTTATCAGTGCTTAAAGCTAAGCAGCAAGTTGATAGAAAGTGAAAATAAAAAAACATGCCAGTAAGTGAAAAAGACAACAATACAAAGTGCATAAAACAAAGGTTCCAACAGGATGTGAACCACAGCGTCCTGGCCAACAAACCAGCAACATCTGACACCACTACACCCTCAATCCCCCACATCCTAATGTAGACTTTGTATGTCTCCAGAATGGGACTGCTATCTCTTGGCAGCCAGTACTGCTACAGCCTGTGCATCCAGACACTGATACCAAAGGGTACTTTGTGTGTAACGGGCAGGTGCAGGTACTTTCTGACAAAATGGCATTGTATTACACCCTAGGATGAGAACATGCTGGGATAGACAAGTCTGACACAATGTGCTCAGGCCATTAAAACCCATTAAAAAAGATGTCAGAATTTTAGATGCCAATAGAAGGTACATCATAGCATGAAAACCAGTACGAGTAGAAACCACAAAACTAGAATTTAGCCATTTTTACTTGCCTTAACTCCCCCCCTCCCTGTCCTCTTTTTAAAATCTAATCTTCAGTCTTCTCTTCTAGGGGTATGTCGTCCTCGTTCTATCCATCCGGAACGTTCCCTGGCCTTTGCCCAGTACCCTACAGCTGGTCTCCATTGAGACTCCCTGGGACTTTAACCCCCTCATCTCCTCTTCACCCACTCTTGTTCTCCCCACCATTAGCTTACACTCTAAAAAGTAAAAGAGAGCAAGAGAGCAATTTGGCACTGTTGCAAAAAAATCCTTTCAAAATTCTCCAAACTTCTCCCACAGTGGATCAGCAAGATAAACATTTATTACTTGTGAATTAAGAGCCTCGGTACTTTAAGATTTTTTTTGTAAGTTTCCAGTTTCTAAGCATGGAACACCCCCAAAGTGATTCTCTGATTTTGCAGAAACCTCTCCCTGATGTTCCTTTTTTAAGTGTAGAACCCTATGGACTCCTTGTTATTAGAGTGAAGAATGAAAAAGAAGCTTAAGAGTCGAGAGGGGGAAGGTGGAAAGATGTTTCCAATTGAAGAATGTAAGTAATTAACCCCTCTTCCTCTCAAAACAAAAACACTCTCCTGCAACATGTGTGGGGGTGATTGATCTGTGCATGCGTGTAAGTGCTAGCTTGTGTGGGCAGAGACATGCGTGCACTGGTGCTTTACATGTACACAAGGCTTTTGGCCTGATTCAAATCAATTTTGGACACATATTAACCCTATTGTGTGTCATATGTAAAGCCCCCATTTTAAAAGACAAACAGCAACCCACACATGTGTACACACACATACACACCCTCAGTCTCTGATCCCCCCACACCACAACAGACTGCGACACCTCCTAATTGGGATGGATGGATTTCATTATGTAGCATCAAGAGAGTGAGAACAGAGATGGAGGGAGGGGAAAGGGAAAAAAGCACAATGTGTTACAATAACAAACATTACAGAGAGCTACAGTTTTCAGCTCCCTGCTTACTTCACACACACACACACACACACACACACAGACTCACACACATGAACACAGATAGACATTACACCAGTTTTAGTATGATGTACATATATTTACAAGGCAGCCTTTAGTTGCTGAGCTTTTCCTCATATTTTATCTCACTTTCAAACTCACTATGCACCTCCAGGAGACGACTGACAGCTTAACAGTAACCAACTCCCTCTATGAAACCCTTCTCTCCCTCATCTATTTCCCCACCCCCATGGGGGCTCTTGTCTTCTCCAGTGTCACCTTGCTACCCCCCCCCCACCACCACCACCACCACCACAACAAATCCTCGTCACCGATGTTGCCTTTACGCTGACTCACTGTGCTAGTGACACCAACAAAGCTGTGAGAACAATCATCAAAGGCCCCTGAGGACAGCACGCTGATGTGTTGCCATTTGGTCACCATTAAAGTGTTTATGTTGCTTCTTTTCTTTTTAAAACAATATCTGTCACGGACTTTGCGTCGAGACATTTGTTTCGATGGAACACTATATACGACGCCAAACCACAAGCACAGAAAGGAAAATTACAGACAAACACCATGACAATGCCATTTTTGTGCTTGTTTAGGGTAAATGAGATCTGTGGAGTTTTGAGTTTACTCCTCTTTTGCCTAGAATAAAATAGGCCTGGATTATCCCTGTGACGAATTCCTCTTACATATTAAATGACACAGCAAGGCAAACTGCAGCACTGAAAACACAGTGAGGTCTTAAAATGTATCCTTAAGCACAAAGTAATTTGATCATAAACTAATAAAAATATCTACTTCTTAAATTTTATTTTAACTTTATTAATTTATTCCTTAACCATTGCAAACCAGGTGGGTGCAGGGTGGTGCTGGTTATTACTTCCATGTCAAATGATACAGAACGCCATTACCACAATGTAATAACACTAAGAGAGTGTATAAAAGGCATTAAAACATCCCAAAACATTAGACTAAAGGTCTATTATTTACTGTTCTAGTATATGTTATGGTATAGTAAATTCAAAGTAAAAGGAAAAAAAAAAATACTTGGCTAAATGTTACTGATATATGCAGTACTACTACTTTGAGTCATCAAACTGGACTGCTTCACTGTGTGTGTGTTGTTGGTGCCTTTTGGAGCATTCCTAATGAATTATCTGGCTAATATTATGGCTTGTCATATGGTACAGACCATCCCAGAGGTTTGTGCTTCAGTTTTGGTGAGTGAAACTCTAACACTGAAGCTTCAAACGACAGAGCCCAAAACCTATGGGTGATGTCACAGTGGCTACATCCTTCTTGTATACTGTATATAGCGTTAGCTCAGTGTGTGGAGAGAGAGATAGCGAGAGGAGCTAAGAAGACATCAAATTGGTAGTTAAATTAAGAATTAGGTCCTTAATAGTTAGACCATATCCAGTACTTCACTCAGCTATGTAACAGCGGCAGAGTTGTGCTTGCGTGAGTGACTCAGTCTGACTTAGCGAGCTTGTTGCTGGAAGTAATCCTGTCCCAGTGCTGCAGCAAGACTGAAGAGAATTCCATTAGCATCACCAATGGCGTTCTGTCAGGGCAAGCAAGGCAGGCAGTGCTTGTCCAGCATACAGCAAAGGAATTGTTCGAAGAAGAAAAAATCCCTTCAATACTCGTTACTGTTTGTAAATGGTAAATATTTTGATGATAATTATAAAAGTAATATTTTGCAATTATTCAGCCAGGAGTGCAGATATAAAAGAATAAAAGCCAGATAGCACAAAATTATGAAACAATATGTTTTAATTATGGAATTAGATTTATGTCATAAGTCGCGTGCGAGATAAAACATAGTCACAAGCAAATAACTTCATTTCGCGGGCGCAGGTATTCATTGCCACTCGCAGAATTAAATTTCTTGTGCGTAAATTCAACAACCCGCGCATGTAGAACTCAACAGCCACGTGCACAAAGAAGCCATCACGCACGCGAGAGTGTTTGCTTTGTGCACGCTGCAGCAGATCCACGCTCTCGCAGGCAGCTTTGCTCTTGGAGCTGAATTCTGCTCGTGCAAATCAGTCTGACTTCTGACAGTTTGGAGGCGGAGCCCAAAGGAGGAAGGGGCCTAATATGATTGGTCACTTTCAAAGCAGTGACACCACAGCCTCTGTGACAGACAGGTTCAGTTTACTGTGTTAAACGGAGTTACACCGTGGGAGTAACATACGTGCTGTTTTACACCGCATTTGTTTACAAGTTGAAAAATGAAGTTTGCTGCATTAACTATCAACAGTTATTTTTTTCTGTGTAGCAGTGGAAATACTGACAACTGTCACTGGATCACTTTAATGCTCAAGAAATCTTAAAAACCGGCAGGTGAAGCCTCTGACCTACTGTCCTATTAGTCTGCTGTACAATATCATATAGCTTTTATGATTAGAAAAAAACCTCATAACGAGGATCATTAAAGGAAATGTGCATCGGGATCTAGCAATCATAACTTTGACCAAAACAGAGATGTGTATACATGCCAACAAAAAGTTCCTCAGTCTGCAGCAAACACGTCACGTTACCATGATTGCATGGGAGAGCTTCAAAACGTGCCTTAGAATTCTTCGGTTTTAAAATGTTTTTTCAGTATCAAAGTGAAGCCAGTGATAAATCAGTACATCCACAGCTGTACTTAAACTGGCAAACTTCACTTTGCAAAAAGTCAACAAATCCCCAAGACAACAACAAGTTAATGATGTGTGATGTGTGTAGCACAGATCACCTCTTTCATAGTGATTTTTGATGTGTTCATAAAAAGATTCACTATACAAAGGAAATTATTTTGCTTTGAATTCCATTTAAAGCTCGAATCCCATTGAGCAGAATTAGATTAATATAAAATATAAATCATGGTGTGATTTAGCTACAGTGAATTAGCTCCAGCCCTGCGACAGACTGGCAACCTGTCCAGGGTGTACCTCGCCTCTCACCCTATGGCAGCTGGGATAGGCTCCCAATCATGATAATTCATAACATAAAACATGCACAGAATTTTCAATCCTGTTTCCCTTTATTGAAGCACTGAACAATAATTTTACTAATAACCACAGATCTAAGTACCTACCAGAAACAACTCTTTAATAATGTTCTTGCTAGTCTCTTTGTGAACACTATTATAATTTGTAAATAAACAAATATATAAACTTATCAAACTAAAATTAAAATTTTATAAAGAAAATTGTACAAGAAATATTTTAGCAGTAACAACAGACAACAGACAGGTGTTGTGGGCGTTTCCCTG
>VUQI01059547.1:0-24783 GCA_015106735.1 Paratilapia polleni
TGAAAGCTGAAGACTCTGCCTCCCATTCTACTTTTAAATACCCTAGGAACCACAAGTAAGCCTGCAGTCTGAGAGCGAAGTGCTCTATTGGGATAATATGGTACTATGAGGTCTTTAAGATATGATGGGGCCTGATTTTTTAAGACTTTGTATGTGAGGAGAAGGATTTTATATTCAATTCTGGATTTAACTGGTAGCCAATGAAGAGAAGCTAATATGGGAGAAATATGGTCTCTCTTTCTAGTCCCTGTCAGTACTCTCGCTGCAGCATTCTGGATTAACTGAAGGCTTTTCAGGGAGCTTTTAGAACAACCTGATAATAATGAATTACAATAGTCCAGCCTAGAAGTAATAAATGCATGAACTAGTCTTTCAGCATCACTCTGAGACAGGATGCCTCTAATTTTAGAGATATTACACAAATGCAAGAAAGCAGTCCTACATATTTGTTTAATGTGCGCGTTGAAAGACATATCCTGGTCAAAAAGGACTCCAGGATAAATATTCTAAATACAGCGTGTCAGCATGTGTCCTCACTCCAGCCGAAGAACGGCGGCAGGCTCCAGCCCAGGGAGTAGGCCCAGGCCGCCATGAGGATGAGTAGGGCCCGCTTCCGAGATAACACTCCGATGGACGTCAGAGGCCTCGTGATGACGAAGTAACGGTCGACTGCGATTACCGTGAGCGTGATCATGGAGCAGATCCCGAAGAGAGCGCCACAGAAAGCGTACAGCTCACAACCTGCAGGTGAGAGAGAGGGATTCGAGTCTGTCAGCAACTTTAAACATTTAATCAAAATCTCCTCTTCTCATCTTTTTCTGTTCACTGTGGGAATTAAATCTCCTTGCTCACGTATTAAAATGACCTTGAAGCATTTCTCTGACAGACGGAGGAGGAGCGACTCAAACACATCACTGTTTTCTCTGAGCTGAAATGCAATAGTTCACGTTATGAGGGAGGACAGTGAAAAAGAAGCTGCAGAGCTGAAGGTCGGGACTAAAGACGAGGAAGAGTTTTACTTTCTTTGATAAAAATTTAATTGGAAAGTGACCATGAAGAAAAACTACCAAAAATTAATCATATAAAGCCCTGAAACTCCAGGCTTAAAAAAAAACACTCAAATTCTCTAACAGCTCCACAGCTGTGAGACCTGAAAACGACTAAGACATAAACCAAATAAAATGAACAGACACAGACGCACAACCACCGAAAACAGACAAAAAGACTGCAAAAATGTACAGGACCACCAGTAGGTGCAACACAGCTGGAAAAACAAGCACAAAGAGTGACAAACCAATGAAAAAGAGCAAAAAACAGGATGCAGAACATATCTGGAAAGAGGAAGATTGAACAGGAAGAGATTCAAAACAATGAAAAAGACAGAAAAACAAACACAAATGGACACAAGAGGACTGGACAGAGATGAAGGTTATAAAAATGAATCAAATACTGCAAAAGCTAACAGGTCTGAGTCCTCCACTTTGGGTGGGACATCCAGGTATATTATCCATGTATATTTGGTGACTTGTTTTGGCTTTTAAGAGAGAACGACCCCAACCACGATCAGTTTACCAGTGAACAATCCCCTCGCTCTTATTTTGAAAGTTCAGCTTGCAGTTTTGTTTCCCGCTGGCCAGGTTGCTGCAATGTTCCTCATCATTATTCAGCTGCCAGCGGTAGTCCTGGTTCTGCTGTGGAGATCCTCTGTGAGCTGGAGGATCACGCCAACCAGAACCTGCAGGAGTCAGCTGATTTTATGGCTCCATTATTTATCTACAAGCATCAACCTCTGAGGCTGAAAAATTAAGCCAAACCTGTAATGCCAAAAGCTGCAGTTCCTCTGTTTGGATGTTACCTAGCACTAATCAGCAGGTATCAAATGAGCGTGCGGTTGGTACCTTTCTCTCCAAAGATCCACCTCTTGTGCATGCTGGTGGTGAAGAAGATTGGCGACTGGGTGACGCACATCAGCAGGTCTGTGATGGCCAAATTAATGATGAACATGTTGGCCGGCGTCCGCAGGCTGCGACTCCTGCAGAACACACACACAAAGAGCTCATTTCAGATACACTGCAGACAGAGAGACAGATTTTTACAATATATAAATAAATTAAACAAATGCAGTTTTAGGACAGACAGTACTGTGCAAAAGTCTTGAGCTACCCCTCGTTTCTTTATATTTTGTTATAAAAATGGGAAATAGGTGCAGCGATTTACTAAAATGTGCAAACACACATGGAAATACAGTATATGAGGCAAAAACAGAGTCTGTACAATTCTAACAAGCTTGAAAGTCAATATTTGGAATGACCGCCTTTATTCTTCAGCACAGCCTGAACTCTCTGAAGCAGCTTTCTGTCATTTCTTTAAGTAGTCTTCAGGAATAGTTCTCCAGGCTTCTTGAAGGACATTCAAAGCTCTTCTTTGGATGTTGGCTGCCTTTTGTCCTGTTCTCTGTCAGATGATCCCACACTGCTTCAGTGATGTTGAGGTCCAGGCTCTGGGGAGGCCAATCCATGACTGATAGTGTCCACTGTGTGTTTTTCTATCCAGGTGCTTTTACTGCACTGGCAGTGTGTTTGGGATCATTGTCATGCTGAAAAATGAAGCTGTTGCCAATCAGACACTTTCCAGATGGTCCTGCATGGTGGATCAAACTCTGATGGTACTTTTCTCTGTTCATAATTCCATCAGTTTTGATCAGATCTCCAACACCACTGGCTGAAATGAAGCTCCAAACCATGACAGAGCCTCCACCGTGTTTTACAGATGGCTGCAGACACTCACTGTTGTACCTACTTCCTGACCTTCTCCGTACACACTGACGACGATTTGAACCAAAATTTTCAAATTTGGATCCATCTCTCCATCAGCCCTGTTGCCACTGATTTTCAGTCCAGCTCTTGTGTAATGTGGCATACCTCAGCCTTCCCTTCCTTAAGAATGGCTTCCTGACAGCCGCCCTTCCACTGAGACCATTTCTGATGAGGCTTTGGTGAACAGCAGCTGAATCAACTGAAGGTCCAGATGCATCTCTCCTGTATCAGGTCTTTGCTGGATTTTTTCCTGTTTCTTAAGGACGTGACTTTCAGATACTGTTCATCTGCTGTAGATCGTTTTTTAGGCCTGACACTTGTTGTTTTGTCCTCCACTTGTCCAGTTTCCTCAGATTTTTTAAGGACACCCTGCACACCATGCTGAGATATGCCAAGTTTTTGACTAATAGCTCTTTAGGAATCAGCTTGTTGGTGCAAAAATACTATTTTATGTGAAACTATGTTCTTCATAGATTCAACTAAAGAAATGGGAACAAATGATATGTTTTTGTGACAGGCTGCTGGTAACAAAGTGCCCAAAGATACAATTTAACACTGGTTCTTAAAATGTGACACAGTATAAAATAAATAGGGATAATTTTAAACTTTTGTCATGTAAAGCTACTCTAATAGTTTTTTAAATTTCGCCTTAAAGAACATTTTCTTCTAATCTGTGAATATTTGCCAAGTTTCCACAACCATAAACTCAACATTGGTTTTGTTTTACAGACTAAACCAGGTATTTAAATACTTTTTAAAAAGATTTTCACTATTTTATAACTTCTTATGCACAAAACAATCAGTGTTTTTACAGAAAATGAATGTCAAACGTATTGATCATGAAAGTAAGTAAAGTTTGGAGCCCTGCAAGGTTTCTTTGATCCTGTTTAATGACAGAATTAAATTTGAATTTCAAACAGTTTTTTGGGTTTTGTGGAGCTTTACAGGCTGAACTTGGTCAGGATCAAATGAACTGAACTTCAGGTGTCAAACAGACCAAACACATTCACTCTGGCTGCTAAATTCAGCAGCAGGAGTCAGCCTGAAGCTTGAACATGAACATTTAATCAATGCAGCGTCCACCTTAAACCACGTCTGATTTTAGTGGAAGGATCAATACCGATCCCAGGAACGAGTGGATCGATACGCACATCAATACGTCTCAAGTGGAAAAGCTTCTTAAAGGAAGTCCTGTGCTCTTTGTTTCTCTGCAGCGATGGAAGAAGATAAGATGGAGAGTTTTGCTCGATAAGTGACCAGCAGCAGGAGGACGGTCTGATGGACACAGAGGTCCTGATCTTCTGCTTGTCTCAGCAGGAGGAACCTCTCATTAAAGCCTTACAGATGTGTTACAGCCCATCCTTCCACTCCAGTGTTTCTCCAGCTGTAAAAGCTGCTCTGTTCACGTATTTCTCCCTCAAACACTAAACTAGTGTTCTTCAAACATGTTTCCTACCATTGTGGGAGGAACTTCTGCTCATGCTCTTGGGCTCTTATAGAGTAGCTTTGCGTGATTCTCTGTTCAAAATAATTCTTATTTATCTTATACTGGCCCTCCAGCTCTTTTAACTGAACCTTTTAGCTCCTGTCTCTTTAAGGCCACCCTCGCTTTAAGCCTACTTTCTTCTCACCGGTCAGCTTCTGGAAGCCTGCCGAGGGGCTCCACTCAGTGCTTAGAAACTGCACTACATGTGCTTGGTGGGTGAGCTGTTTCTGTAGCAGATAACCAGGTAAAGAAATCCATGATGCGCTGACGTAAACTCGTCGCAAACGAAGAAAAAAGGTTTCATTCGAGTTGAGCCCTTTAAGACAACTTTATTGTGATTGTCCAGAGAAGGTGGGTGGGGCTTCTGTGGCTGAAGTGACCATATTAGGGATATCCCTTCTCTATGACATCATACAGGCCCAAGAGTAGAAAAAACCATGGAAACAGTGTTTAGAGCAATCTGACCTCATTATTAGAAACTCTGGTCATGTTTAATATCAACCGCTTGATCAGGAAGTGAGGAGAAGCACACTTTAAATCTGCTTTTGTTCCAGTGAACAAGTTTCACTTTTGCAGGCTGACTTTCAAACATAGGAAAGCCATTTCAGGGTACAAAAATAAACTTTCCTTTCCTTTCCAAAAAATAAAACACTGTTAAATGCAGAAAATAGCTGCAACTTACAATTACATTATGATATATTTTGGAAAAACTCTTAAATTTAGTATAAAAGTTATTTAATTATGTTTATTTATTACATACAGACAGATACTCATCTGTAAAAGTTCTTACAGTGAGTTTAAATGCACACATGTAGATCTGTGACTTTAGAACAGTACGAGTAGTTTTTAATGTTAAAAACAGGTTAAAGGACTGTAATGGGATCAGCACCGCTGTTACAAATAAAAATAAAGCAAACATAACAGGGAGAGTTTTTAGTCAAATTTGGATTAAAAGTCTATTTAAACGAAAGTTAACAGCAGCTGTTTTTGTGTTTATGTGTGAAGCTGCATTTTCTGACTTTCTGCGGTCACTTGAAAGCAGCAGGACGATCAGGGTACCTGCTGAAGGCGTATATCACCAGGAAGTTCCCGACCATGCCCGTGATGCCGATGGCGAGGATGACGGAGCCGATGGTGTAGTGGGCGTGGTCAGGTACGTCCACCGTGGGAAATGGGTACTGCGCCTTGGGCACCATCGCCACCTGGAGAACAAAACGCAGAATTACAAGTGAGTGTCACACCGAGAAACAATTAAAAAAAGACACAATCACAAAGAGAGATTTCTTCATCATGGAAGTGCAGAGAGTTCACCAACGAAGAAAAAACTGCTGGCCTTATCTCCTGATATCTCCTAATGATGTCATTTCCTCTGAATTAAGTGTCAATTAAATGATACCAATCTAGTAATAATGAGGTCATTTTCTAACAATTAAGCGATATGGATCTACATTATTCAGCTATAATGGACCACATGGTCACATGTTAGACTTTATGAACATATCAAAAGTTATCTGACCATCTTCATCATCCTCCATCTCTCTGCTCCGCTTTATGCTTCCTCTCATTGTTTCTCACGATGGTCGGCCTCTCTCTCTCTCTGAGAAAATAACAGGTAAATTTATAGCTGGGCATCAGAGGGTGAATTTTTCAGGCCATGATGTACAGTTTTTGCTTAAAAGGTAAAAAACAATTTGAGTTTTCCTCAAGTTCCTACAACTGTTTCACAATAAAAGCCAAACAGAGTAATGCAGTAACTTTAACAGAGCGGGAGTGGGTCAAAAGTACTAAAAAACATAAAAACATATACATGTATATGTATGTCAGTATATTTTGCTGCCTTTTATTTTGACTTGTTAACGTGTAAAGCAGCAGCTAGCAGCAGCTTTTAAGGTGGAAGGTTTCTTGCATATTAGTCAGTGTCAGAGCTGAAGTCATGAATCTGTGAACACTTTAAATATCAAATCATCAGCTTTCGCTCTTCAGTTTGTCTTTATCGGCTCTCTTGGTTGAAATACACTTCGGTGAGGATTCAATTTCACTGGAGTTATGCTACATGTGAATATTTTATTTCCTCGGAGGAAAAAGGTGTTCACTTCAGGGTCAGAGGAGCAGAAGAAGTTCATGCTGCAGGATTTCTTTGCAGGGTCAGAAAGTCGCACATTCACAGACTTTTGGTAGCTTCTGATCACTGCCCTGCATGAAAGAAATGTTCCCGTGACTGTAAAACTCTCACTGAAATGATGATGGTAACTTTAGAGAGGGTTCAGCCTTCAGAATAAAATATAATCAGATATGAAAAGCTGTCTCTCCAGGGAAAAAGTATCTCTCTTGATGCTTTTAATTATCCTCGAGTAACCACCAGCTTCAGCCCATTTAGTTCATATTTGCTGCGATGATTGCAGGGTTTAAGTGTTTTCAGCTGTAAAAATCATTCATCTGCTTCTTGAGAAGTGCACATCCTGTTTCTATTTATCTTTTCTCTCCATGCCCTCATAAATTCACACTTTGTTTTGGATATGAATTATTTTAATCAAGGTTTCTACATGTTGCACCTTTAAATCTTGGATTTGAAAATCCTTTAAACCTGCTGCCACAGAGGACTGATCATTACTTAAAGACTTTGACTGCAGTGACCTGAATGTAGAGGAGAAAGAGGGGTTAAAAAGTCCTTCATATTGATGACATTATTATTCCACTCAGAGAAAACCCTTAACATTCACAGACCTCGCTAATCACTAACCAGCGACCTAAATTCCTCTTGACAGGCAGCGTTTTCCACAGGTCCCGTCCATCGCTGTTTCTAATTAACCTCCTCTGAGCTTCCTCCCTCTGTCAGGGCTCAGATCGCTTCATCCCGTCTCCCTGTTGCCATATTAGCAGAATAAATCACTGCCAGCAGAAATATCAGGAACAGCTAATCAGAGTTGGAGGTCAGTCAGAGGAGTGGCCCGATTTATTGGACTCAGAAACAAACTGGACTTTTAATAAAAAGGTTTAAAAAGTCTATGGACCCTGGCTCAGCAGCTGTTCCTCCTCCTGCTACATGATCATTTCTGCAGGAAACACAACTTAAAACAGAACCGAGAATGTGAATGAACACAAATCTTTACAAACCGAGCCTGAAGCTTTCCCCCTGGAGGGTCCGCACTGACAAAATGATCCAATCCAACTCCAGTCCAGAGGCTCGTGAGAAGCTAAATCGATTATCTTTGCACGTTACAGCCTCGGTTTGTGTCCTCTGACAACAGCTTTCCACAGAGCGAATCAGAAACATTCACAGAGGGGTCAATGAAGGGCCTGAGTGGCGACAAATGCAAAACAAGTCAAGAAAGATACAGAATGAGATGAGTGCAAAACTTCAACAGAAAAACCACAGGTGGCGCCAGGGAGGGGTGTGCTGTAGCTCCCCCTGACGATATCCAAAGCACCCCCAATAATTTGGTCTGTTGTTTATTGATTGTATGTGTGAACATTTTGTCAGTGGGCACAAAGTGATAGTGACATCAGTGTCTATGGGAGGGGCTACCAGAGGAAAATCATCAATGATCAGCAGATGCAGTAAACAGTCTGCCACTGAAATTACCCCAACTTCTGCTAAAAGAGCTGAGTAACAGTCAGTTCGTAGACCTGTCAAAACGTGGGCTGATTCTCTCAAGGCAGAACTGGCAGACAGATGGATTTGTGCTGACTCACAGTTTTCCATACCGGGTTTAGCATAGGCGGCAAAAAGCGATGACACGGTAACCTGCAGGTGAAATGTGATGACAGCTGCTTTCTTCACAGCCATTGGATAAAAGCACAACTTTAGAAAAGAGTCCATCCTGCAGTAGAGCCAATCAAAATGTGGGACACTGTCCCGATAAATGCTGTGCAGGCTCCTGGAGAGCCACAGACACAAAACGACAACAAAGACACAAAAAAACCAACTCCAGAATAACTGCAGACAGAGACAAACCAGCCCAAAATAACAGATACACAAGTTACAGACAGAAAACTACACTCCACTGTTGGGATCCAGACTGAGTCTCTCACTCCTCTGCAGGACGGCTGTAAAACCAAGCTTAGCATTACTTCAGACAGGCCCCAGAAATCAAGTTCATCCACAATCCCCCTCAGTACCTGCCCACATCAGCTGACGGCTCAGCCGATACCTCTCTGCCAGCCCGGTCTCACTGCAGCTCGTCAAACAGTCACAAAGAAGTATTTGTCGTTTGACAGTCAGCACGACTGTATCTCAATATATTTCTTGTCTGCAGCATGTATTTTCTCTAGAGAATGAATGAATGAATGTGTCACTATGGCAACCGAGATCTTGAAAAGAAGTGGCATCCATTGTATTTTTCTGCCGCTGAAAATGGTCCAGGTTGCAGGAGCAGGAGTCTGTGCAGACTCCCAGACCTCCCTCCTCCTCCAGCTCTTCTGGGGGACACCGAGGCGTTCCCAAACCAGCCGAGAGGGAAAAACTCTGCAGCGTGTCCTGGGTCTGCCTCCCAGTTGGACAGGGAACTCCTCATTTGGAGGTGTCAAGGAGACATCCTGGTCAGATGCTGAACCACCTCAGTTGGCTCCTTTCAATGTGGAGGAGTGGCAGCTCAACTCTGAGCTCCTCCCAAATGACCAAAAGGTCCCAAAGGTCCTCGCCCTATCTCTAAGGCTGAGCCCAGACACCCTTCAGAGGAAGCTCATTTCCTCAATCTCATTCTCTCGGTCAGTACCCACAACTCCTGGTCATAGGTGAGTGTAGGAACGTAGATCAGCTGATAAACTGACAGCCCAAACCATGCTCTTTTTCTAAACCTAACCCTGTAGTTTATATCCATCCATCCATTTTCTTCCACTTATCCTATTCAGGGTCGAGGGTGGGGGCTGGAGCCTATCCCAGCTCCAGTAGTTTTTATAATTAATAGAAACGTAATAATGTAAATAATGTAATAAAAATTACAGAAATGAAGTGCAAAATACTGTGACTCTAACTGTGGTCACACCATCATGTGAACGGCCAATGCCCCTCCATCACCAGCCCCTCCAACCTCAAAACATGGATGTTTTTTAGCTGTTTAGAAGTGCAAAATATTGATTTTGTGTTCAGGGACACATGAGAGCAAACAGGTGGAAACTTGTGTTCAGGAACGCCAAAAGAAATTTGTGTCCAGAAACATGAAAGAATAGTTTAGAGGTTGTGTATTTCACAAACTGAGACTGTGTTGGTTCTACACATCCAGTTGGTAAATCTTATACAGGATGTATAATCTGCTTTGCCTGCCTAGAGTTCCATTGCCTCTGCAAACCACTTTGCAACCCACCTATACCCCGGCCCCTCCTTTTCCTGCCGTTTCTGAATTAATTGGCGTCATATCTGTTTTCATTCTTGCCGTCTCTGTTCTGTGCTGCAGGTCCCCCTGACATCACCCTTTGGTTTCTGAAGTCCCGTTTTGAAGCCTCGAAATGAGTGTTTCCGCCATCGCCATCTTAGTTGCAAAAAATAGGAAGGGGGGTGTCTGACTGTGGAACTGCACGCTGTGTGTGGTTTCATACGACAGATAATCCTCCATTTTGAAACAGGGTCGGACCAGGATTTACAAAACAGATTTAATTTTTATTCAGTATGACCCAAAACGAGTGACTGAGCCCATAAACTCAGAGGTCAAGTCAGAAAGCCTTTTTCCCACAGACGTCTACAGGACCAGAAATCTTTTTGCAACCACAGCCATCGCCATCTGGTGGCCATCAGATAGAACGCAGGTTTTTAGGCACTTCCACATTGGCTCCATTTTTCTGAACCAGAACCTACGTCCATGTTTTATACTGTCTATGGTTACTACACATGGACTATTTCGGTCCTTGCTGTACTTGAACTACATGAAGAGGACCCTAAAGCTGATTACACAGAGAAGCCTATCCCAGCTGTTACAGGGCGAGAGTACACCCTGTACAGGTCTCCAGTCCATCACAGACCTAACACTGAGAGACACACAACCGTTCATGCTCACATTCACACACCTACGGTCATGGTCCTGGTTTTTGTGATATTTGTGTTGTGCTCTGTTTTGATTTTTGCTGATATTCCTTCTTGTGCTCATGTTTCCAAGTATCCCAGTGTTTCCCTGTCTCTGTCTCCCTGTGTTTGGTCTGTGTCTTTGATCCTTTGTCTTCTTTGTTTCCACTTCCTGTTTTGTTTTGCTTTTCTTTGTGCTTTTACTTTGTGTCGTTGTCTTCTCTCCTGTGTGGTTAGTTTCCACCTGTGCCCTGCTCCCTCCTGTGTCTCATTGTTCACTCAGCCCTCTGTGTATATATAGTCCTGCCTTTCCTTTGGTCTTGGTCAGATTATCTGGTTGTCTGCCTAAATTCAGCTTGTGTTCTGCTTGTCCACTGTTTGTTTCAGTGTGCCTCAGTTTAGTTAGTTCCTAGTTTAGTGTTTTCGCTGGTGGATGACCGCCTTTTCCTGACTGTCATGTGCAGACTCACCATCCTGCACTTGGGTCGTCTCTTTAACAATGCCTGACACCTACGGCCAATTCAGAATCACCAATTAACCTGACAGGCTTTGTTCTGAGGGAGGAAGCTGGTGAGAACCTACACAGGCACTGGGAGAACATGCAAATTCCACACAGACCAGGAGGAACAAACCAGTTTACTCCTGCTGCCTAAAACTTTCCCACAATAACGTAAGTAATGAGCTGTCCACAAACTTCTGGCCCTGAATAACCAGTGGAATAACTTGCACTAAAAATGACACCGTAATAAATCAACTTTTCATGACATAAAGGTTTCTGGGCTCGTTTTTCTGTTGGCACAAAACAGCTTAAGCCACATGTGCAATAAAAACACACACACATCAATCGGAAATAAGCACCTGTGTGCGTGATGCTGGTTGTTCACACCTGCACACATGAGTCACATCCACAGAGATTTGGTCTGATGTTCGATTGTTCTCAGAGCCCTGCGTTAAAAAACAAAAAACCTGTGCTGACGATGATGATGGTGGTGATGATGATGGAGTCGGACATGTTGTGACAGGAGGGAACATCATTCCAGCTCAAGGACGCACATCCAGCCTCACAGAGTGACTCAGAGGAAAGACACCTTTAAATCCAACACTTCACAGAACGAAGAATGAGAGAAAGCAAAACGGACGAGCGACGTCTCATTGGCTGCATCCTTTTTTAAATGTACACGACCCAGGAGTCAGAATAAAAGTTCAAAATCCAAATCTGTAATTCACATTGACGTCATGCAGTGATAGGCTGTAATTTAAGAAATTCATGAGAGGAAAAAAACGAGGAAGTGACTAACTGGAGAACGCATGACTGCAATAAGAACGAGGCAATCAAGCAGGAAACAAAGGAAGACCTGGGAGGATGTAATCATTGGCTGATTGAGAACAGGTGTGGAAGAAAACTGACAGGAAACAGAACAAAGGGCGGAAGTAGAAATTACTAAAGTGCCATAAAAACAGGAAATGATGAAAACAACCTACAGACACTATCATCCAGATGATGATAGCGATGTTGTCGCTAAGCCTGGGCAGTGCCTGGTTTTCATAACGTATCTTCAGACCTTCCCGACAGTTTACCAGAGTATGTGGATGTGAGGGACTTCCCCTGCTGGTTCTCACCATAAATACGAGTTGGTTAAACTAACTAACATCAGTGTAAAACCCTGGTTCACTGTTGGGTTACTGCATTCCTGACATGTTACATGTTGTAAAGGAGCGAACCTGAAGCTGAAAAATCAGCAGTGTTTTCTTATAGAAGATGAGCGGTTGTATGGTTTGTACTCTTTGAAGACATTTTGTGCGTCTCTGTCGTGATATTATGGCCTGTTTGTCCTCTCTTTGTTGTGCCTCTGGGCACATATTTTGGTTTCTGTTGCTTTGAGTCCTCCCTGGATGTTTTGCAGCTAAAGAACAGGGCCCTGTGACTCCTTTGGCCATTCATGTGGAAGCTGCTGCCGCGTGTGAGTCCTCTGGTTTTATTTATTTATCGATACAAAGTTGAATCTGTTTCAGCAGAGACAAAGTAGGGCAGTGAACTGTGGAGGATTATTGAAAGGGGTGACGAGGCTGTTGGACTCATTAAAATGCAAACTCATGCAGCTGCCGTGAGGCACCGGACATCAAGCTTCATTTAAAACATTTACATTCACTCACTTTAAATAAAAATGCTGCTGCTGTCTGCATAAAATCATTATGAAAATGTTTTCCGTCTCGTTGGCAGCCACTGTTTTTGTTCTTGCCGCAAGGTCACAAATCTCCCACCAGATTAACTCCGGCTCATCGAGAGGAGCGCGGCCCGTCACAAGGGATTCAGCGGTTCACCACGCCCGTGGACTGAGGGAGGATCGTTGGGAACAGTCCTCACGACCCTGATGGATCCCGTTAACAGAAATCCTCTTCCTCTGCAGTTACTGAAAGACACTCGAGCCATGTCCTCTGAAACTGTCACTGCCGTCCATCTCAGTCTGAAAGTACAGTCGGCTTTAGTCTTTTGGATGAACTGCTCCTTTAAACAGCCCACAGGTTCCCAAAAAAATCCCAAAACACAATGATACCTGTAATAATTCATTAATGGTTATCAGCCCAAATCTGCTGTCTGTGCTGTTCACAAAAATCTTTTATTAGCTATTATTATTATTATTGAAAATGCTGTTCATCTGTAATGATAATTTATCTAAATTCAACAGCGTATGAAACAAATAAATGTACTTTCATTGTTTCCAGGCTGCATGTTACCAAGTTTACTTGGATGCCGATAAAATGCAGTGAATTTACTGATGATTAGAGAGGTCACAGAATTGGAGATGGATGTTTGGCTTCTTTGAGATGTCATTGCTCTTCTTTTTGAAGTATGCAGGTGAAGACCTGCCCCTGGATGGTCTGAATACTGAACTGTTGTTTGCTCTTTCTATTCAAAGTAAGGGCACTTCCTGGAAATGAAAGTATTTTACTCCTTTTATGATTTTATTGGGGCTTGATGTATCCAAAACGTAGGTGGTATAAGGTGCTAGAAACAGCCTAGCGCTGAAGGCTACAAGGCAGATGGAGGACAAGACCCATTTCAGAAAGACAAGAAATTAAACAATAAAATTTCTAAATAATTTGAATAAAGAGTGTATCATTAAGGGATTAGCCCTGAGTCCAAGAACAACATAACACATACCCAGTATGCTCAGCTGTCAAACGTTTTACCAATCCTGCTCCTCTGTTGGTCTCTAAACGCCACACGTGGTATGAAATGATGCAGCGATGACATACAAACCAAACCAACAGCCTTTTTTATAAAGTGGATCAGTGCTGGCTTTTAATGATGAAACACAGTCACACCGTGTACCTTTTCTAAGTGCTGCAGACCCAGATTATAATCTCACTGTAATTACAGTCATGCCTGGATCACTCTGAATGTAATGATGCTTCACAGCTTCATGCATGCACACCATCATTCCTCATCTGCTCTGTAGGAGAGTTTTCCCACACCAGAAGATCCCGTGCTGTCTGAAAGTCTGGGAAAGTCAGGGAATCGTCTCAGACTGAAGCTGCCTTTGTCAAACTCGAGGCTCGCGGCCTGAAGTTTGGACAGGAGGAGATTTATTGGAGGGTCAGCTGATCACAGAGCATCTTTGTTTCCTGCGGTTTGACCGAAGCAACAGATCACAAACAAATAAAGGAGCTGTTCTCCCAGTATGATGACCGCTCCAAACATGACAGCTGTAAAAAAAGAGGTCGGGTGACCTGAAAGGTTAAAGTTCCTGTCCTGTTTTCTTTATCTCCTCTGGGTTCTGGGAAGCACTTTTCTCCTTTCAAACATCTCCAACTCCATCACATTTGCAACAAGCAGCAACACAGCAGCAAACTGAGATCTTGCACTGTTTTTTCTTGAAGTTACAGTTGAAGCTGTCACAAAATTTTTCTGAATCTGCTGGTTGGTTCACTGCAAAAAACAGAGACAAAAAACTGAAGGTCTGCACCACGTTCCTGCAGTGGAAAGGAGCACTTTTTTAAATGCTCTGGACTAAGTGACCTAAAGCAGTGATGGGCTGCTGTTTCTCTTTACTGAACTGAGCTGCTACAGCATGAAGTGCAGCCACAAGGAGGTCACCCACTGGTTCCTGTGGTCCCGTTTTGAACCCTCCACTTTAGCATTTTGGCCCCCGCCATGTTGATTGGTGGATTCGTGGTGATTTTTCACCAAAACAGGCACCACCATGTTAGACTGACCAAGCATCAACCTCCAGATTTGCAGTTCCTCTAATGTCCACTAGAGGCTCCAGCAGTCAGCAGAAATCAACATGTTTACAGCCTGATACAGAAACTGTTTGGGCTCTGTAGCTAATTTCCTCCTTCATAACACCTGTTTATAACTCACCTGTTTAAATTGTATTAAGGCTTAAAGTTTGCTAACACTGAGGCTTCAAATTGCAGAGTACAGGAACCAATGGGTCAGTCACAGTAGCTAAGTCCATTTCTAATATACAGTCTATGGTGCTGCCCCTTAGCAGGTTTCCAAAAGTCAGCCAATCAGAAGAAAGGGGTGTTTTAGGGAGGGAGACGGGAGCTATGAATGAGCAGAAGAGCTCATCTTTAAACTAATGTCAATTTTTTAGTGTTGAGATCTTTTCTCATAACTGACGTAACGGGCATGGCCACTTTTTAAAATGATTAGAGGAGGCCTCTAAACCTTTTTTCTTTAGTGAACCGACTTTCATTTTTTAAATATAATTTTATAACCTCAAAAACATTATTAGGATAAAGATGTGGATTTGAGAAAAAAGTACAAATTATAATTTGATCAAATTCAAATTTTTTGTTTGGTGTTAAAGAATAGTTAAACCCATTTCTATGCACTCAGAATCTGTACGTATTCACAGTAAAGTCCGGTTATTTCACCGCGGGGTCGTGCCGCCGTCCTCTCTCTCATGACATTTCCATTCTTTGTCCCTGGTGTTCAAACTGGATGCAGATCTGTGAGTGTGACATGTTTACTGTCCTGTTTTACAGTTCACACGCCGTCATGCCAAACAGACCGGAGGGCGTCGGGCAGATTTACACTCATTAACAGTCCAGCCCAGAAAAGCTCTTTTTTAATGTTTTTAATTATTTCTGTATTAAAAAACTGAAAACCTCAAACTGGCTCGGCCCGTAGGATCCCAAATGAAACGGAAAATAAAAAACCCAACGGTCAATAAATAATAAACGCCTCTCTGCTGACAGTAAAACGATCATGAGAGTGTTTCATTTCTCAGTAATCTGGGAGTCCACCGAGCCGCCCCTGAGCCCAAATCTGCTCGTAAATCCTACAAATGTGTTTCTCCTGGATTTTTTTTAATTGAACATTTTACAGAACATCAACTCTGAACAAACACAGCAGCTAAACTCTCGCTCAGCAGCCTGAAGTCCTGCTTGCATCCGAATAATTTGGACCACAAATTAAGGGAAACATAATTGCTCCCTGGATTATTTTCAGCAGCAGCATTTTTCCAGTGAAGGAGTCTCTGCAGGTCTGAGAGTCGAAGGCAAAGCACCATGATTTACATTACAAAAGAACTGCAAGGGTTTATTTTGGCCTGCTTTATTTCCCATTAATGAGTCTGTTTTTGTTCTGTTTTTATTTCCAGGATGTCAATTAATCAGTTTTTTCAAGGCTGTTGCCTCAGCGTCCTTGTTAACGCCATAAACTGGTGGCGTTAACAAGGCAGTCCCAGCTTGTCATCGGGCTTATTTAAACCTAAACCACGATCTTGCCTTGGTTAGTTAGTTGTGTTTCTCTTCATAACTTTCTCCACATTCAGAACATATCTGTGATGATTTTAAAGAATCACATTCATCTGCGCGGTGTTATCGAGGCTGACTGAAAATAAAACTCTCATTGAACAATCAAAACACCTCTAAACTCAGTAAAAAGTGGCTTTTCAGACCTACTCCTCCGTTTTCCTTCAGGTTCCTCCAACTTTTAACTCACACTGAGAGTTGGTGTCAGTGTGGCTGTTCTCCCAGGTGTTACAATAATGTTTAACATCCATGAAAAAGAGGATTCACCATGTTTAGAAGATAGCAGGAAGTTAGATAGCTAGTTTCCATCTAAAGATGATACACGATGCTCTGACTGAAGGATTTCTAAAAGTCTAAAACGTACAGCTCTGCTGTGACTTTGGACCTAAACGAAGATGGAAAACTAAACAGCAGCAATTGGCATAATGTAACATATAATGATGTGCTACCTGGTGGCTAGCTACAGAGCTATGGTTAGGCTAATATAAACACATCAGCACAGGAAGATGGAGGATGAGGGTTAAACTGTTCTCAGTAAAAGTTCATGTTGAGGGTCCCTGATGAAATGCCATCACACGGCAGGAAGAAGACGCCAAAAACGGACCAAACTTCAGCCAAGAGAACGTCTGAGATGATTCCTGTCATATATCTCACGTTCCAATGCTGTTCATTTTAAGTGTGAGCAAAGTTTCTAATAATGAGCTCAGTGTATGCGCAGTAATCCCTGTGAGCAAAAAGCTCAGACTGCAGACTCAGTTTTTTCTACTCTTAGATCTGTGTGATGTCATAGGGAGAAGATATTTTATATGGTCATTGCAGGCAGAGAAGCTCCACCCACCTGCTGTTTAAATCAAGGGACAGCCAATCAGAATTGGTGAAAACAGCTTGTTTCAGACAGGATGAACAGAGGGGCTGCACCAAGACCCAGTATAAGAGAAAGAAGCATTATTTTGAACTGTGAATCACACAAAGCTACTGTAGAGGAGTTCAAGAAGAAAAAAGTGGAGCTGGAAAGGAGCAGAACAGATCACCTTCAATGTTTTAACAGCTTGTTTTTTAAGTAAAATGAGATCGGTGTAAAATAAATGTAAATATTTTCATCTTAAATGTTGAGAAGAAGAAGTATAATACTCCATAAACTGGAAATTCAGGCGTAATTGTTCTTAATCCAAGTGTAAATACTTAAATGCACTTGAGCTTTTCTGTTTTGTGGACTTTGTGTCGGTCTCAGCTTCATTTCTGCCCCTTCAGGCTGTTTGACCTGAAACAGCTGCTGGTCTCAGTCCAGCTGTGGTCACATGGTTTCTGCCCCCACAGTCGACCCTCGTCACAGTAGCCGGCGTGTGGCCCCCCCTGGGGGCCCCGTTCTGAGCGAGGCCCTCCTGTCCTCTCCAGCTGGAGGCCCACACAGTCCCGACTCTCAGTGTTTCTGCTCCCCAAACCTCAGGCACAGCCACAAATGGCGGCGACGGCTGCCAACAAACACAGAGCTGTGAGTCTGACTCGTTTGGCCTCTGCCTGCTGTAAACACGCCCGGCTGTAACGCGACGAAGGCGGGATTCCACACACCGCTAAATAAATCAGCCTTTTCTATTTGTGAGGGAGCAGTGATGTCATTGCGGTGTTACACCGTGGGCTCGGACACTCTCATTGGCTGCTGACGGCGTGGGCAAGCTGGTGGAGACCACCGTGTCATCACATGGGGACTCTGAATGTCTTTACATCACAGCTGGCTTCCATCTCTTCTTCTTCTTCTGCAGCTTTTTACATATTTTCTTAAACTTAAACTGTGCTTCTCATTTATCTGAATTACGCACAGGCTTGATCGCATTAACGCCGCCTGTTTTCCAGCAGCGTCCACATGCGACAGGCGGGCTATTAAAAGCAGTAGTGGGCGTTGTGTTGTGGATAAAGTCTGTGGTGTTGCTCTAAACCCGGAGAGCTTCACTTGTTATGATACCAAAGTAGAAAGGAATACAGTTCTGGCTCACGTCAGCGGCCTCAGAGCGAGTCGGGGCTTACCCAGCCTGCCTGAGCGTCTGCCAGCTCGGCTCTGTGGTCTCACTGTAAACTCTCAGTCTGATCCAACACCAGCCAGCGCTCAGACACCCTTCCCATCAGCCACACATTCAGAGCCGAGAGACAGTCAACAGCACCTTTCTGCATCAGACGTCACAATAAGGATGATAAAGAAGGTCCTCAAGCACGATCAGCTGCTTCCTTTTAGTGCAAGCATCAGCACAAACGGGGTGCATTTGTTCTGAGTCCAAGGTGCTCCATGTTAACAGGATAAAGTGGTGCTGACATGTGGATGAAACAAAAGAGTGAGCCCAGAATTAACAGAAGAAACTGAGAGAGAGAGTCCAGTTTTTGCAAACTAACAGCTGTAACATCTGCAAACACAGTCAGAATTTGAGAAGTGGATAAACAGCAGAGGGTCCTCAAACATGAACCACCATACACTGCACCTAAAACACCTGCAACTCTGCATGTTCAAGGTTGGAACGCCCCCGTGTTGGTTTCTTTGAGCCAGAAGTGACCATCTTTAGACAACAGGGTGAAGTGCTAGAAGTTCACTGAGCACCAAAACTGGAGCTCAGACTCCTCGGACAGTCTGTTAGCACAACTAACCACACAGCAGCCATATTATTTGTCAGATAATTGCATTAAAAAATGTATAGAAATTAGCTGTAGAGACCAAACAGTTTTTGTATCAGGCTGTAAACATGTTTATTTCTGCTGTAAAGTTGAACATTTTAACATGGGAGTCTATGGGGACTGAATGCAGGAGCCTCTAGTGGACATTAGAGGAACTGCAGTTTTTCAGCCCTGTTTGGATACAACCCAGAGAAAAGATGCCAAATATCAATAATGTAAAAAAAAACAAAACAAAAAAAACAGGTGACAGAGCTGTGGCAAAGAGTTGGTTAGGTTATGGGGTTTGGGTTTAAATATGTACTTAAACCTTTGGTCGGTATCATTTTGAAATGGGAAACCAACACTCGTCTTTGGCATTAATACTGGCATTCAGTGTTTTGTGGATCCATCCATCCACCCCATCCCCTTCCCTGTTTATTTTGTGGCATACACATACTTTCTGAATACGTATGGTTTGGTCAGACTTGTTTGGGCAGCGAACGTATTAAAAACAATCAGCTCCTCAGTAATCACATATGTCAACTGCCAGCAAGTGACAATATCGACAAACCATCACAGAAAATAAATATGTAAGTAAATAATGTGAAAGCATTATCATAAAATAAAAGAAGAACTAAACTATATCTGTATTATTTCAGAAATCAAACAGTCAAATTATGTTTGTCTCAAAATGATGGAGATAGCTTTTTATACACTACTTTTATATTTCATCACATAATGTCTTTAACTGCTCCTAAATTTTCACTGAATGTTTTGTTTCAGTTGTAAATAAAGTCCAAAGGGAAATCAAAGTGAAGATAACACTAATCTGTGCTATTCTGAGATAAAACAGTATACATCCACACATTTCTGGCACCAGAGAACATGTGACTCCTAAAGCAGCAAAGTCACATGTGAAGTTAATTTCTTGTAGATTTGCTTGTAAAAGAGTGTGAGGTTTATCATAATGATTTAGCAGTTTGAGCTTTAACATGAAGTTTCAGTTTAAATTCCTCACGTATTAGTTTGTCAAACTGCCTGCAAGCATTTCAGCAGCATCTGGACCCCCCAGACACCAACTGAAGGAGGGGCTGCTGGGAAATCTGCCAGCTGGAGGCAGCAGCAGCTTCTCAGGAGGTCTGAGAGACGACAGCAGAGGAGGCAGCGAGCAGCTCTGACGGACTGGAAAAACCTCTGTCCCGGTCTGACCTGTCCTGTGGGACTTCTGTCCTTTTGTGTTCTGACTAGTTATGACCTAGTACAGTTTGTCTCACTTGTATCCTGTCTTGTTCTGATCTATCTGACTAATTGTGACTTGTTCTTTATATAAAGACTCCATGTAAATATAGCCACTCATAGTATACCATTTTTCCTGCCCTCAGTGTCTGTTCATGTCCACTCAGACTTGTCCAGTCCTTTAATAATGTGACAAAGGGAAAGAATGTAAGTGAAAGATGGAAGGTTCCTGGAATCGAGCTACAACTATGATTATTTAGATCCGAAAAACAAGAAACGACTGTTAATAGGTTAACTGCTTGGTGACATGCAAAAAAGCTGCTTTCTAGACACTTCATAATAAAAAATCACACCTTGTACTTGGTTGTCAAAGTTCAACTTTAAAAAAAAAAAAAAAAAAAAATATTTAAAAAAAAAAAAAAGAAAAAGAAATGAACCAGAACTGAGCCTTGAGGTACGCCATAAGTAATTCTTGTACTAGGGGAAACTCCCTCTGAAAAATGCCAGTTCATGAGAATTAGTTATCACCATGGGAAAAAGTGATGCATAAATAACAACCAGCTAGGTGTTATTTTGGTAAAACTGCAATAATTACTTTTCATTAGTCACTTAGCCCTAACAGACTGCAATCTGAGGTCAACAGGAAGACATAAATAAAAGTCATCTGAACAGGACCCAGGATGGAGCCTTGTGGTACACTGCAAGTACTTTTTTTAAACAAGAGAAAGGGCTACCAAGATCCACATAAAATATCCTTAAAGATGTGGACAGCCTTTAAAAGGACCTAAAAGGGCCAATGACAGCTTTCCAAGAATTCACTCACGCCACAAGGACCTGTAGAGACTCCCTTTAAATCTTTAAAACCTTCTTTATCACCTCTGGAACTTCTTCAAGACGTCTACAGCCATAACAAGGACAGCTAAACCTTCCTTAGGATGTCTTCAACCTATTTAACCTAGTGACACGATACAGCTTCCAAATAAAAATCCCAAATAAAATTATCCTTAAAGACATGCACAAGCTTTTTAATAATCTATAAGTACCACTGACAACTTTTCAAGAGTTCAGAACCCTCCACTAGGAGCTCTAGAGCTTCCCCATAAACCTCTGAAACCTCTGAAAGATGTCTTCAAAACAGATACCTAAACCTTCCTTAAGAAGCCTTCTACCTATTTAACCTAGTTTCAGTGTGGACCTCTAAATCTCACTTAAAACCTATTCAATTTATATTTTCGGCTCCTCAAAGAACTCTGGAACTTCCTTGAGGCTTATAAATAATCTTTTTAAAGACCTCTCGAAATCTACAAATCAAAAAAGGCCCCAGCCTCTAACCCTAACCCATAAAGATCCACACAACCTTTTTATGGACTAATTCGTATCACTGTCAGCTTTTCAAGACTTCAAAACCCTCGACTAGGACCTGCAGAGAATCCCCATAAGCCTCTAATGCCTCTGGAACTTCTTCAAGACCTCTACAACCTCAGCAAGGCCTTTGAAACCTTCCTTAAGATGTCGTCAATCGATTGGTGGAACTTCGTTGAGACTTCTACATCCCTCTTAGGGACTTCTGGAAATTCACACAATAAAATGTGCAAAAATGAAGAGGTCTGAATTCTTCCTAAACACACCATCCAGACTGCAAATACTGCTGTGGTTGACAGCAAAATCTGCATAAAAAAGATACTGTAGATGATAGATGTAGATTATCCGTGGGGTGTGCCACCAAGTACATTTTGTAAATGAGGAGATATAGTTATTAACTTCCAAATAAAATGCCACATAAAAATATCCTTAAGGACATGCACAATCTTTTTAAGGACCTATCAGTTTTTGAAGACTTCAAAACCTTCCACCAACCTCTAGAATGTCTTCAAGACCTCTACAACCTTAACAAGGGCACCTAAACCTTCGTGAAGACATCTTCAACCTACTTGAGACCTCTATAATCTCATTACAGACTTCTGTAACTCTGGAACTTTGTTGAGACCCAAAAATACACTTTTTAAGGACCTCTGGAAATCTACAACTCAAGAAAATGTGCAAAAAATGAAGAGGTCTTCCTGAATCCACTGTGAATATATATAAAAACATTCATGGACTCAAATGGAGAATCCGCCCTTGATGTATTTCTGTGACATGAAAACAGAATTAAATGTGGTCGTCAGATTTGGGTGGCAGCCCAGCTGTCTGTTTTGAAAGAAGACACCTCCTCCTCCCCCTGTGTATGTATGTGTGTGTGCGCTTTGAACACAGGGAGGAGTGTGTGATCAGTATCAGCAGTGACTTCACTCCATCTTCATGTTGTGTTTGTGACTGTTTACATGTGAGCTGCCCTTCAGACACGCCGTCACTCTGGGTGATGGTCCTGGCTGGTGGTTTGTTATGTAGTGATGGTCATGGCGGTGGTGGTGGAGGTCTGGTTTTGATACGGTAAAAAGGGGACAGTGTGAGGAGACAGCAGAGGGTCTCCACCCGCCTGGAGACGCCTCAGTGGGATGACGTTATGTTCGACATGCTGGTTCCATGATGCATCTCATTGAAGGATGAGTTGCCGCCGATAAATCGAAAGGCTTCTCACTGAGTCTTGCGGGGGCACCAAACCAACATCTCTTTTAATGTTTAGAAATACAGCTTCACCTCCTCCACCTGCAATAATGGGGAGGTTTCACACAGTTAAAGGGCAAAATATTAACATTAGACCTCAAAGATTAATGTATGGAGCAATAAAAAATTGTTATAGAGCAGAGTCTTGGTTTCCTGTCACCAAATACCAAACCAATGCTGCATGAATCTGGTGCATATTTAAAGTAAATAAAAGTAAGCTATAATCCTATACTAATGTGTACAAAATGTGTCTGAAGATTTTAATACGAAATAAACTGCAGATATTTGCAGTAGGTGCCAACATCTCTTGAACGTAAGTCCGTTGACACCAAAAGGGCCCCGTTTACCTCCACCATTAAAACCCTGGTGGTGCTGTTTCTGCTGCTGAAAACAGTCATGTGATTTGAATGTAATATCAGCTGACCTGATAGTTGCTGGGCATCCGGATTGAATCTAGGCCTCAGTACAGATGATGGTTGTATCTACTGTTGTGGACAGCAACTAATGCTGTGCCTGATGTTGGCCAGTAGAATCTCTGTGATTCTAATCATATCGAAGGTAAGGACAGGCCAAAGAACCCAGAGACACATACATAATCTTTGTTTCTTTGCTATGCATGCTGATTTGTTGACAAAACAGTCATCAGAACCCCTGAAACCTTCTTAGAACCCTTAAAATTAATCAAGGACATCTATTTCTTCTCAGACAACCACTGAAACCATCCCAAAGACCCAAAAAACCTCCTTAGAAGCCTTTGTAACTTCTTAAAGACATCCACAGCCTCTACAGAAAAGTCATCTTTTTGACATGTGTGTTACTTTAATGTTTAGAAATCCAGCTTCACCCTCTTAGCAGCTCCAGCCAGTGACAGACAGTTACATTCACTCACAGTTCAAACAGTTAAATCTGACAGCTTCTCGTCTGTGTTCTCTGCAGAGTTTCCCATTGATTGATTGATTTAAACTCTCGTCTGCTGAGTGGAGGGCTGTTGGGTTTGGCATTGACGGTGCACTCAGATGGGTGTGGGTCCAAAAAAAAAAAGAAGAAGAAGAAAAGGAAAACTCAAAGGTCTGTAAGGGGAACACTGACATTTAAAAAGATTGTTTGCAGGTTGTAGTTTTACTGTAGTCTGCAGGGAGTCAAAGCCAAAACGCTCCCAACTGTCCGACAACCATCCAGGACTCAGATTTATCTTTAACTGCTGGAAGTACTATTTTAGAAAATAAAAATCAGTTTACTCACAGACTTTAGAATTAAAAATCATTGAACAAACTTCTTTTGACCTAAAAAGTTTATTAAAGTCTGTTTATAGAAGTCTATGAGAAAATGAACCTACTGCTCACCTGGTCTCTGAGCTCAGTAAACACTTTTCCTGATCAGTTTATGGTCTCAGCCGCTGGTTTTAAGTCTTATTGAATAAAACATGATGTTCGTTTTATAAATTATGGTCCTGTCAGGGGAGGAATTAGGACGGAGCTCAACTTGAGGGTTACAACAAACTGGCTACATTCATCTTTTTTATACTGTCGAGCCAATCAGAAGAATATGGGCTTTTAGGGAGGGAGACCTTAAAAAGACAGGAGTTAATATTATTTGTTGCAGTTAGAGGTTCAGCTAGGGAGCTGCTACAGACAGTATAAGATAAGTAAGGATTTTTTAAATTCAATTTCAATTCAATTCAATTTTATTTGTACAGCGCCAAATCACAACAACAGTTGCCTCAAGGCGCTTTATATTTTAGGGTAAAGACCCTACAATACTAGACAGAAAAGACAGAAAAACCCCAACAATCAGACGACCCCCTATGAGCAAGCACTTGGCAACAGTGGGAAGGAAAAACTCCCTTTTAACAGGAAGAAACCTCCGGCAGAACCAGGCTCAGGGAGGGGCAGCCATCTCCCGCGACCGGTTGGGGATGAGGGAAAACAGAAGAGAGCAGAGGGAGACAGGACAAAAGACACACCTATAGGAGAGAGACAGAGTTTAATAATAGCTAATGATTAAATGCAAATGGTGTATAAACACATGGAGAGTGAAAGGAAGTGAGGAAGAGGAAGTGCTCAGTGCATCATGGGAAGTCCCCAGCAGCCTAGGCCTATTGCAGCATAACTAAGGGATGGGTCAGGGTCACCTGATCCAGCCCTAACTATAAACTCTATCAAAAAGGAAAGTTTTAAGCCTAATCTTAAAAGTAGAGAGGGTGTCTGTCTCCCGAATTCACAGTGGGATCTGGTTCCATA